>CM046448.1:75092132-75378788 GCA_025506515.1 Flaveria trinervia
ATTGTCACTATTACAGCCTAACTGACCGTCAACACTAACAAATGCATGATCTGAACCGTTTGAGGAGAAATCTATATGCTCATCATAATTGCTTTTCATGCAGCATATTCTGACTCATGACTAACCAAGGCAGTGTTCCTGGTACAAAGTCATCAGTGAGCTTTCTGATGAGCTAGTTTCGTTTTTGTCTATCTCTGTTTCAAATGTAAGCAGTTTCCATGGAGTTGGGTGAGAGATAGGCTATCCAGATTTGCACTGGAGCGTAAGACAATGGTATATGTGTCCCATCTCTCAGGCAGTGATCTGAGGAATCTGTTGTTCATCTGACTATTAGTGTATTCACGTTTGACCATTTTCAGGTCAGAGATCAAACACGAAAAATGTTCAGACTGTTGAGTCAGTGAGTCACCCTTCCTATGAGATAATGTCTCATATTGTTGGGCAAGGATTTCTCTGTGTTTGCTAGACCTCATCTGTTCACTAAATTGTTCCTTCATGCATTCCAGAGGTCATGAGCAGTTTCATGATGCATAAGCCCAGAATAGATTTCATTCAGCAGTGCCATAGCCAGAATTCCATGTGCTTTAGCATCAATCTCAAACAGTTTTCGATCCTCATCTGAGTATTGTTCTTCTTCTTCGGAACCATTTGGTTGGTTTTCGGATTGTTCACCATAGGCTTGTGTGGACCATGTACCACAGATGTCCAACAACCTGAGCTGTTAACAGATAGGTGATGAAGCATTCTTTGTTGCCATATGTTATACTCAGTCCTAACCAGCATGGGAGGCTTGGTTGAGGAACCGGTATTGTAAGGGTCATTAGAAGGAGTAGTCATTCTCAGATTCAAACCAAATTCAATTATGTATTAACTGATTTAGTGCAAAAACACAACAAACTCAATATGAACCAAGAGAAAACTCAAAGCAGATAAATGAAAGCAGTAGAAATTCAATGATCTATAACCAATTCTTGCAAATATGCTAATTCAATCAATCATAGATATCAAATAGCAGTTTCAATGATCAATTGTTAGATCGATCAATGATTAACCTTGCTCTGATACCATTTGTTAGGATCAGTGATCTAAGTTTGATTAATTAGAGAGTATTGCAACGGAGTTCGAAAAACGAATTAGGCAATTCACAAGAACACAATTGATATTCAATGTAATGGTAAATGGTTATACAAAAAGAGAATTCTGCAAAAGAGATATTTCATTCATATGCTTTCGTGGTGCTCAATGTCACACTTTACAATTAGGTCAACATTCCTTATATAGGATATGTGACGTCTGCTGATGTCACTTGATAGTGACATCTAACAGAATTATACAAACTACTGAAACTATGCAAATTACTAAGAATGTTCTCAACTACTGATTACATCTTAGAGAATGCTAAGTACAAGAAACATAAAACTACTCAAACTAAACTACTGAAACTATAACTACTGAAAAGTTAATTACAAGTACTGAAAGGAAACCATCACAACTGCTAAAGTTGATAACTTCAGCTGTTGTGACAACTACTGATCACTTTGGTCTTCAGTCTTTGTCCTCAGTCTTTGTTCTTTAGACTTTGTTCTTCAGACTTGTCTTCAGCTGATAGCTTCAGACTTGGTCTTCAGTACTTTACTTTCAGACTTTGTCTTCAGCTGATAGCTTCAGACTTTGTCTTCAGTTCTTTACTTTCAGACTTTGTCTTCAGTAGTAGTCTTCAGTTCTTGTCTTTAGACTTTGTCTTCACACCTTGTATTCAACTGATGTCTTCAGCTGTTGTGATCTTCTTCAGCAGTTTTAATGTTTGTGGGACTTAGAGGTTTTTCTAGTGAGGCTCATTGTTTCTTTTGGTCCAACACACAGGTTGCTTTTGTTCAGCACATCTGCATTGATGTCCCCAGAGTACTTCATCCCGAGGAAGCATCCACTCACAGTCGGAGGGTGTAGTCTGGGGGGTGATCAGAATCATCATCCAGATCTAGTACTCGTCGAAGATTGCAGCAGTCACCTCTATGTCATGCCCAAATATAGTACTCCTGATGCTGTAGGCTCACGAGATCGATTAACTGATGCACCCTCCCAGATGGCCTACTGTATAGACTTGTAGGGAGTGCATGGTGTAGATATGGCTTGGTGTATCTAGGATCTCTTCAGGAAGGCTATGATGTCAGCAAAACTCGGCTTGGTGTTGATGGTCAACCGATCAGCCATAGATCTATAACACAAGAAACACATATATTAGATCATAACATAACATAAAGTAATCAATCTAACCTGTTTGAGGTCGTGCGATTGAACCATGTGACCGGGTTCAGTCATTTGATCTAATCATGCGATGGAATACAGTCGAGTGACTTATCATGCGACTGAGTTCAATCGGGTGATTGAGCCTGCAACTGGTTTAGTCGGCCGACTGAGGTCATTCGGATTGTTCATTCGGCCGACTGAGTCAATCGTCCAACTGTCTCTTCAATTGAGATTCAATTTTGAGAAAATCTTAATATTAGACATCATGTTAGGCTCATTAGACTCATAACGACCTATTTAACACCTAGTAACCTTGATTTCAACATTTTACTTAGTTTAATTAGTTAATTAGAGCAACTAAGTATCGGTTCTTTGTTAGGGCCGAATTTGGTAATTTGTTGGTCAAATCAACTGTTATTTACAAAGATTGAGCCGCATTGTACCTGTATAACACCAGTAATCGTCAGAAAGTCAAAATTTGAAGTCAAGAAGGGGCAGATGAAAATTTTGCAGAGTAACGGTACAGAATGGGATTTTTGGGCGAATGAGGAGTGGTGAGTTTATGCGATTGACAATGGCCCTATTTATACTGAATCTGGTTTCAATCAGGCTACTGAACCCATTTGCTCCTTTCATTCAGGTGATTGGACCTCAGTCGTGCGATTGGTTCAGTCGATCACATTAAGTCGGCCGACTGGGTTTCAGTCGGGCGACTGATCTATTTGGACACCTCCATTTGGAGGACTGGCTCCATTCGTGTGAATGGTTCATACTCATGCTCCATTCGGTTGTCAAGTACATAAGTATAGTCCAATCGTACGACTGGTCCATACTCATGGTCCGGTCGTGCGAACGGATCATACTCCTGAATTTGACTTATGACCATATAACATTTAACCCCATTTAACTTTTGATTAAACATTTGAGCATTCGATCATCTCAGACACGATCATTTTAACTTTGAAAACCTTTGATCACCTCAGTTGTGATCCTTTAAACAAAAACACATTTTTTCACCTCAGACGTGACACATTTGACATTTGACACACGTTTGGTCACCTCATACGTGACCCCTTTTAAGTGATTAAATCCCAGATTGAATTCCACGACATAGTCCGATGTTAAACGCTAAATTGAATAAAAATTTAAACAAAATAAAAGAACTATGACAGAAAGACAAAATTAAACATGTTTTCTGATTTTGTGTGAGACGGAAATCCTAAGACAGATATCTAGCAGATTTACTTCTTGAACAGGCTGCTTCAAATTATTTTGACCATAAGTGGAACGATTCATTATGCAATCATACAGGTAATCAAATCATTCGATACGTGTTACAAAATCATTTGATGCTAGATTCTTGTTTTTGTCGAGAGTCACTTGCAAGTTTAGGAAATCATACTAGTACAATAAGACGCACACATTGATTTGGACATTCAATAATTGCAGCCATGATGATTGTCAGTATACTTGTCCACTTAAATCCATACACAGACTTTTGAGACAGATTGGTGATACATTAGGTTAAATTATTTAAACAAGCATTTGTGGATCTCACGTTATATGTTAATCAACATTCTCAGAAGATTTTTGAGCAGTCTACGGGTATTTTGACAAGAAGAAACTATTCTTAGAGCTTTCAAAGAGAAGCCAAGCCTCAGGTCAGTGCCATCACACAACAGAGAGGCAGCAAACAACAATGAATTCTAGAATATATAGGTTATGCTTACCCTCAATTCAGTGCCACCACATAGCAAAGAGGCACATAACCTATCTCTTGTTTGAGCGATTTTATTTTTTACATTGATCGCACCAACAAACACAGGGTATTAGTTTGATTGCTTTTTGCATTTTGCATCATGTGCTTTGCTCATATTTTGGTCATCCGCACACTTTTGTGGCGTTTACTTTGCTCGTCATCCCTTATTGGAACTCTGTTGATTACTTAACCAGGGATAAGATGATAACCCAAAACTTGTTGAACAACTTAGTTTGATCTTGAGATCACCAACGAGGTCTACTTATCGATTGTGTTGAATCTACCGACACATCATCTAATGGTCTAGCAACCTCTAGGTTTACTTTCTCCGTGTTGCCTTAGTAGCAACTAGTTTTACTATCATTTTTCCTTTTATATTGCCCAGACTTCTCAGACTTATACTTCGAATGTCGCATCTAATTCAATTTTAATCTTTTGAAGTCCCAAATACTTTGTTCATGTGTACTATCCTTTTCCATAGTCATTGAATCGGTTTCACAGATTCGATCTCATTTCTATCAGCTAGCCTATCCTCCTCCCTCGTTCTTTTTAATACTAACTTAACCTATTCTCCCCCTAAAATTCTAAAACCGTAAATGATTTGCGTTTTTAGGATTTTAATAGGCGAAGAAATAACATCAATTAAATTAATTAAGTAAAAATAAACTAAACTAAAAGAAATAAAAATAAAAGAAAAATGGACTTTACGCATCGGACTAAACATGTTCATCTTCTGAATTACATCACTTTTCTTTTTAACACCGTTGACCACTAACAAACATAGAAAACACGGTTTATCAAAAGATTTTGTATAGAGGTGAGCGCATTGAAAATCCGTATTTATTTTAACAACATTGATTAGATTCTTTTCAAAACAATCACGTATAAAGTGATATTTAATACCGATGTGTTTGGTCTTAGGGTGTTGGACCGGATTTTTAGTTATGGCAATTGCAGTAGAATTATAAAAAAATATAGGAGTGTTAGACAATTTCAAACCATAGTCCCGCATCTGCTGTTGAATCTTGATGATTTGAGAACAGTAGCTTGCCGCAACAACATATTCAGCTTCAAAAGTTGACAACACAACTGATGTCTGCTTCTTACACTGCCACATGACTAATCTCTCCCAAAGAATTGACAACCTGCTGAGGTAGATTCGTAGTTCATCTTGCAACCACCATAATCCGAATCATTGTACGCGGTAAGCTCGAAGTCATCGTTATGAGGATAGCACAACCCAAGTGTTGGTGTACCTTCAAATAACGAAATATCCTCTTGACCCCGATAAGATGGTTAACTTTTGGTTTTGCCTGATATCTTGAGCAAAGACATTGCGTACATGATATCAGGTCTTGAGGCAGTGAGGTACATAAGGGATCTGATCATTCCTCGGTACATGGTCACATCAACCAGATCACCATTCTCGTCGGGTGCTACATAATGGTTTGTAGCAAGTGGTGTCCCAGCTGTAGAAGCATTCTCCATGTCAAACCGACTGAGAATATCCCCAACATACTTGGTCTGATGTAGGAATATCCCTTTGGTTTATGATCCACCTGAACCCAAGGAAGAATTTCATCTCTCCCATGGCACTCATTTCAAATTCCGCCTTCATAACTGCTTCAAATTCTTTACATAACTCTTCGTTGTTCGAACCGAATATTACGTCATCAACATAAATCTGAACAAGCAGTAGATCACCATCCTTTTCTTTGATGAACAGTGTACAGTCATTTACACCTTTGCAAAAACCGTGTTTCACAAGGTGAGTTGAGAGTTTTTCATACCATGCTCTCGGGCCTTGATGAAGCCCGTAGAGAGCCTTATCCAGTTTGTAAACTGTGTCTCGATGATATGGGTCCTCAAATCCTTTGGGTTGACTGACATACACTGTTTCCCGGATTTCTCCATGATGAAATGCACTCTTTACATCCAGTTGATAGACTTTAATCTACATGTAAGATGCATAGGCTAGGAAGATACGGATGGCTTCCATTCTCGCCACAGGTGCAAATACTTCATTGTAATCAATTCCCTCGACTGGTCCAAATCCTTGAACTACAAGTCGAGCCATGTTTCTAATGATGACACCTAGGTCATCTTTCTTACATTTCAAGATCCATTTGGTGCTAATGGATTTAGCACTTTAGGTCTATCTACTAGTGTCCATACACCTAACTTCTGGAACTGAAAAAGTTCTTCTTGCATGGCACTCACCCATGCCTCATCATTTAGGGATTCACTAATGTATTTTGGCTCAAACTGAGACACAAAGCAACGATATGCACCATCTTGAAGGCATCCCTTTTCCATTACTGAGGCATAATCAGCTGAATATAGTTGATTTCTAGTCTGAACTCCTGATCTCCCATCCCCAATGACATTGTCCAGGGGATGATAGACATTTAAGCATGATCCAGGAGTGGTTGGAACAACTACCTCAGAATCTAGATTATTAACGTTTGTTTCCGTATCTGAGGCAGCAGGAGTGTGAGGTTCCGAGGACTCAGAAGCATCAATGTGAGATACTTGTGGACTTGCTGTAGCTGGTTCCTGTCCCTCCTGATTGTTCTGGTCATTTTCCACAGCTTCATTGTCAGAGGAGGAGTCACTAACTTCAAGTGCTCCCCCTGAATGGTTAGGTGATTCACCTTGTGAACCAGATGATGTTTAGTCTTGTGATGGTGTGTTTAAGACATCATACATCATTTTGGCTGCTAACTCATTGTCAGATGATGAGAGAGGTATGTTGAAGGACTTGAAGAATCCATCATAATCGAAAAAGAATGCGGGTCCTTTTCCAGCAGGCGGGGTGGTGTATCTCCAAACATCCACATTACACCACACTTCTACTTGACTCGTTGAGTTGTTGTAAACTCTCTTATTCGGCATGTTGTATCCTAGAAAGATTCCTTCTTAAGCCTTCTCACTGAACTTTCCCTCCTGATTCTTCTTCAGTAGGGTGCACAGTGCGCCAAACGATTCGAGATACTCTAGATTTGGTTTACGTTGTTGAAGTAACTCGTAACATGTCTTTCCATGGCGTTTAACTACCAGAACTCAATTTAACGTGTAACAGGCATTGGCTATTGCCTCATTCCAAAATTGGATACGCAGTTTCTATTCTGCTAGCATTATTCATGATGTCTCTAATAAGCTGCGATTCTTTCTCTCTGCAACGCCGTTCATTTGAGGAGTGTAGGCAGAAGTAAATGATGCATAATATCCTTTTTTTTGCAGTAAGCTCCATCCATGTTCTTGAACTCAGTTCCGTTGTTGAGCGTACTTGTCTCACCTTCAGCTTGTAGAGAGATTACAGTGTTGTTACTAATTCTTTGAATGACTTAAATTCTTCTAATTTGGATTTTTGAAACATCACCCAAGAGAATCTGAGTAGTCATTTGTAACTACATAGCAGTAGAAGTTGCCGGCGATGCTTCTTGTACTAAGTGGACCAAATAGATCCATGTGAAGAAGCTCAAGAGGCAGTCAATGTGAATGAACCTTTGTAGAGATTAATTAAGAGGCTGATTCAACCTAAACATCTTTAGTCTCTTCTGTATGTTGCACAAGTGCATTGAAGTGGAATGCTTCGGAAGTTTCACATGTGCAACAGAAATACTCTAAGTGTGAAATCTTCCGAAGCCAAGACCAACATCTTCGAAGCCAAAGATGAAGTCTTCCGAAGCCTCAGAGACAATGTCTTCCGAGGCTTCAAGTTCATGAAGACAGATTTCTTCCGAAGACTTTTAACATATGCTTTATCTGATGTACTGTTCCATAAAGCTAGACACCTTTCCGCTGCAACTCTGCAAGTCACCAACTAACATGGTTTGGTGAAAAGTCCATGCTTTTGGTACTGTACATTGAGGTCTTGAGTCTGTATACTTTCTACTTTATGTACTTTATCCTTTTTGTAATAGAAAGGATGTGAGATATGGCATGTCATAGTCACAAGTCAAAAGGCAATCTGCCTTTTGACTCTACAATTGATTTTGTTTGTGTCTAGTCAATTGTATCCAGCTGGCTTTCAAAGTATAGCCAGCTGTAGGATGTAGTAAACTATCTCATGTTCTTGTATCTTTTAAAAACGCTTTGTAACACTTGTAATAGAACATAGAGAAAGCAATATACTGCATTCTTGAAAACCATATACTTGTGTTCTTTGTGTTCTGACTCTTCCATTACTTGTGTTCTTAGTGTCTTATCTTGGTTAATCCAGTTTACTGTGGATTAAAGTTTGTAATCTCCTCTTTGTGTTGTTGTGTTGTAACTCACACCCTTCAACGATCCTGCATGCTTGGTATCAGAGCTTTCAGGCTCTTGATATAAGATCTCGCCATCTTAAGATCCCTCACACACACAATACCAAACTTTTCAAATGGCAGTCATTTCCAAAACCGATATGGAAACTCGAACCATGAACAAGTCCCCACTGATCACTCTTGATGAGTTTGACACCTGGTGTTTAAGAATGGAAGGTTCATCAGGTCTCTCGATTCAAGAATGTGGGAGTCTATTGAGAATGGACCTTTCGTACCCGGCACTCCCTCTACTACTGGTGCTGGTATGATCCCCAAGGATGTGGCTAACTACTCTGATGAAGATAGGAAGAGAGTAAAGATAGACAGGAAAGCCATGACAGCTCTTCAAACATCCCTTCCAAACTCTGTATACAAAGGTTTCAAGAAGTGCAAAACAGCTAAACAGCTGTAGGATGCACTGAAACTGACGTATGAGGGTTCTTCTGAAGCCAAGGAGAACAAGAAGGATCTCCTGAAGCAACAGTTTGAAAACTTCACCTTCAAAATAGGTGAGACCATTACTCAGCAATACTTCAGGTATGTTGAGATTGTGGATACCCTAGTGGATGGAGGAGTTGCTCTTGAGAATAGAGACATTGTAAGGAATTCATGTCCTCACTTCTTAGGCAATGGACCACTACTGTGTGGTAATCAAGAGAACTGAAAAACTCAAAACTCTCACTCTGACAGAATTATATGGGATTCTCAGTGGCTACCAGATGGAGATGAACATGCAGGGTTCATCTAGCAACTCCAATAATCAAATGGTTCAGCCCTACATGTGGTTGAAAGGGATAGCATAGAACCCAAACATCATCTTATATGCTACCCTGACAACTCACCCAAGGGTCCTTTCATCACCTTCCCGAGACACCAAGGGAGAACTACACTCAAGGAAGCCCATTCCAAGAGACAAGCTCTTCTCAAGAATTTGTGTCTTCTGATGAAAGCAGTGGCAAGTCTCTTTTCACTCTTGAAGACTTGGACTGTATCCATCCAGATGATCTGGAGTACATGGAAATAGTCCAGCAGATGGCTCTCCACACTCACAAAGCCAAGAAGTTCTACAACAGGACATGAAGGGAGTTTCCAAGCAATGCAACCGGTGGAAAGTTTGGACTGCACAAAGGCAAAGTCAAGTGTTACACCTGTAACTTGATGGGCCACTTTGCCAGGGAGTGTAAGGCACCTAGAACCAATGGAGGCCAAACACAATCCAGACCAAACTACACTGACAAAGCACTTCACAATGAGAAGTCAAAGCAGCAAGCTACTGTTGTTGGTTGAAGAAGGAGGCTTTGACTGGAGCTTTCAGGTGGAAGATGCTTCTCCAAACCAAGCACTGATGGCAGATCATGATGAAGCCAACGTATTGGAACATCTTGTACTCCTGAATGCATTGCTAAAGTTAGTAGGTACAGGTCCTATAACTTGGAATTGAGATTTGATATTGAGTCCTTAAAATTTTTAAAATCTGATTTTAGAAAACTGAAAATGATTATAAGCTGAAAATAGAGGACTTAGAGAAAACCATTTCAATTCTAAAACATGAACACAAGATTTTAGAACTCAAATTCAGGATCTCATAACCAAGTAACTGAGTGCCAAGCTGAGCTTGTGATCAGCAAAGCCAGGGCAGAAAAAATTGTTCTTGAAGAACAGACCTTCAAGAACATGATATCCTATCCCTACACAAAAAAAGTGTGCTATCAAAACAGACAGGGACTGGGATCAAATGAGATAGCTCCTCCACACACAAACTTGTCTGTAAGACCCCTAGGTGTGGAACTTGTGAAGATGAGCTTCCTCTCATAGATCCTATGAGTGAGGAGGATGAAGAAGAGATAGTGAAGAATCCCTCTACTAAGAGTGAAGAGGAGGATTCCAAGAAGGGCCACTATCCTTCTGAGGAGAAAGTGAAGACTATGATGACCAAGTCAATGAGAAAGAACTTGATCAGAAAGAGCAAAAGAAAGGCAAGGAAGGCTCAAGAGATCAAGGCTGCTTTTGACTCTAAGGAGAAACAAGTTTTTATTTCTGCAGGGTTTAAAGTGGTAGGGACTGAAGACATCAACCAAAACTCTTCTGCTAAGAGTTCTAGTTCTTGTTCAACTCATCTCAGTAGCAAGAAGAAGACTGATTTGCTGGGTACCACTGTGCACAGCCTGGACCATCAAACTCCAAGCACAGTCCTCAGCCTAAGAGGACTGTCTCAGCATCTGTATAGATGAAGGTGGAGAAGGATGTGACCAAAAACAGTCTTATTCTCAAGAAAAGCTCCTGTGAAGAAGAAGATGAATGGTGTTATGTGTGACAGCACTACTCACGTTGCAAAGGATTGTCCCTTCAATCCTAAAGGTACTATCCACATGGCCAAAACAAAGGCTTCAAAGAGTTCCAAGAAGATTCAGGCTTCGGAAGGAAAACCAGTTTCCTTCGGAAGTCTCAAATCTAAAAAGAAGGGAAATGGAAATTACCTTCGGAAGAAAGGAATTCTTCCGAAGCACTGAAATCTGCTGTAGTGTCTGCAGAATCTTCCGAAGTATTAGTCATCAAAACTTCCGAAGTTCCACAAACTTCGAAGTTTTGAAGGTCAAGTCCAAGACTCCAAAGTGTGTGTGGATGTCTAATAAAGACCAAGTGACTGAGATTTCTCCATCTACAACAGCTCAAGATCCTCTTAGTACAACCATAGGATCTATTACTGTTGAATTACTTCTGTAAATAAGCCCAAGACAAGCAAGGCATTGGGTCTAGACGTAACTAATCATTCTCTTTTGTACAAGGACAGCTGAAGACAAACAGAAATGTTGGATCATAGACAGTGGCTGCTCCAGGCGCATGACTGGTAATAGGTCACTACTCCAGAACTTTGAAAGGATTGATGGAGGACCTGTTGCTTTTGGAGGAGATGAAGGTGGTTACATTTCAGGAAGGGGTAAGGTCACAAATGGTAAGCTCAGCATTGAAAAGGTAAACTTTGTTAAGGAGCTTGGATACAATCTTTGAGTGTATCTCAATTTTGTGACTAGAGTCATAACCTGCTCTTTACTGAGCATGAGTGCTTTGTTCTTAAGCCTGGTGTGGTTATTCCTTATGAGCATATACTGCTTAGAGCTCCTAGGAAAGGAAACATGTACAAGATGGAGTTGCAAGAAACCTCTCCCTCCGGAGAAGTTTCATGCTTTCTATCTAAAGCCAATAGTGATGAATCTTTCCTATGGCATAAAAGAATGTGTCATGTAAACATTAAGAACATGAGTAAACTGATTAAGCATGATCTGGTAACTGGAATGCCAAAAAGAAAAGTTACAAGTGATGATCACTGTGTTGCATGCCTGAAAGGGAAGCAACATAAGGTATCTCATAAGCCTAAGGAAATGAACTCCATCACTACACCCCTACACTTGTTACATATGGATCTCTTTGGCCCCACCAGTGTAATGAGTTTAGGAAGGACCTCATACTTTCTAGTGATCACAGATGATTTTATAAGATTCACTTGGGTCTTTTTCCTTAGAACTAAGGATGAGACTCCTGAGATTCTGAAGAATTTCATCTTAAGATTGAGAATCAGTCTGATCACAAGGTCAAAATCATAAGATGTGATCAAGGAACAAATTCAAGAATCAAACCCTTGATACATTTTGTGATGATAAAGGTATTGCAAGACAATTTAGTGCTCCCAGGACTCCTCAGCAAAATGGTGTTGTTGAGAGGAGAAACATGACACTGATTGAAGCTGCAAGAACCATGCTATTGACTCTAAACTGCCCATCACCTTCTTGGCAGAGCAGTCAACACTGCCTGCTATGTGCAAACAGAGTTTTAGTAGTTAAGACTCATGGGAAGACTCCTTATGAACTTTGGCACAAGAGAAAACTTTCATTGGTTTTCTCAGGACATTTGGATGTCCTTGCACCATCTTGAATACCAAAGATTAAATTGCCAAGTTTGCTGGAGAAATCAGATGATGGACACTTTATTGGATACTCTTCCCAAGCTAAGGCTTATAGAGTGTACAATCTTAGAACTAGAATAGTTGAGGATTCAGCCATGTGACCTTTAATGAACACACACCATGTGTTGCTGGTTCTGGTCCAGATTGCCTTGATCTTGATTTGGTTACCAACTGTTTTAATAAATCTTGTGAGAATGTTTCAGGATGTGCAGAAAATTTAAATACACGTGATCCTGACCCAAGATTCGAGCTAGGAAGACCTTCAAGTCATACATCTTAGCTCCAGTTGGAACTACTTGTGCAAATGAGGTTTTTCTCAGCACAACAATGACAAATTCAGCTGATACATCTGGTATGCCTTCAAATTCCAGCTCAGAGGCTCTACAACCAGATAAGAACACCTCAACTGTGGAAGGCAACAATGGTGATGGTGACAGTGACCAAGGATTTCTGGATGCTACTAAAACCATAGATGAGACATCAATGATGTCACACACTACTTGGATCAAGTTTCACTTGAAAAGTGTGCTGATGTGGTGGGAGAAACATCTATGCCAGATCTAAATTTTACTAATTTAGATCTTTCTCAACAACTTGCTGTGATTCCTCAGCTTAGGATCCACAAGTCTCATCCTACCACAAACATCATTGGAGATGTTTGTCTCGGGGTAAAGACAAGAGGACAAACCCATGAAGCAAATGTTTGTCTTCACTCTTGTTTTCTATCCCAGATAGAGCCAAAGAAAGTTGAGGAGGCTCTAAAGGATGGAAGTTGGTTTGAAGCTATGCAACAAGAGTGCTTCAATTCAAAAGATAGAAAGTTTGGAACCTTTGTCCTCTTCCTTCTGGGAAGACTACAATAGGAACCAAATGGGTGTTTAGGAACAAGATGGATGATAGAGGCATATCTCAAAAAAAAAGCTAGACTGGTTGTTCAAGGATACACACAGAAGAAGGGATTGACTACACTGATGTCTTTGCTCCAGTGGCAAGATTAGAAGCTGTTAGGATATTCCTGGCATTTGCTGCATCCAAGAACTTCAAGGTCTTTCAATTTGATGTGAAATGTGTCTTCTTATATGGAGTGATAGATGAAGAGGTTTATGTCAAACAGCCACCTGGTTTTGTAGATCCTGATCATCCTGATTATGTCTGCAAGCTTGACAAAGCTCTCTATGGGCTGCATCAGACACCCAGGAAGTGGTATGAGACACTGTCTGAGTATCTCTGTAAACATGGATACAGGAGAGGTACTATAGATGGAACTCTCTTCATCAAAGGAAAAGGAAAAGACATATTCCTAGTTCAAGTATATGTGGATGACATCATCTTTGGTTCAACTAATCCAAAGCTCCGCAAAGACTTTGAGAAGCTGATGAAAGACAGATTTGAAATGAGTGCCATGGGGGAACTCAATTTCTTTCTGGGAATTCAAGTGAAGCAAGTTGAAGATGGCATTCATAAGTCAGTCAAAGTATGTTCAAGACATACTCAAAAGGTTCAATATGACTGACTGTAAGATTGCTAAGACACCCATAGCCAGAGAACCACTCCCTTAGTCCTGATCTTGAGGGGGAGTGTGTAGATGAACACTTATACAGGGCTATGATTGGGTCTCTTATGTATCTTACTACTAGTAGGCCTGATATCATGTTTGCTACATGCATCTATGAAATTTATCAAGCCAACCCTAAGATGTCTCATCTTATCACTGCCAAAAGGATTCTAAGATACCTGAAAGGTGCATCAACACTTGGTCTATGGTATCCCAAGAATTCTAACTTCAATCTGTATGCTTATACAGATAATGATTATGGTGGTTGCAATATGACTGCAAAGTCTACATCTAGGGGATATCAATTTCTTGGTGGAAGGGTTGTCTCATGGCAATGCAAGAAACAATCCTATGTCTCTGCATCAACTTCTGAAGCTGAATACATTGCTGCCGCTAGCTACTATGCTCAAGTGCTTTGGATTAGAATCAAATGCTAGACTATGGGTTAAATTTCAAGGAGACTCCAATCCACATAGACAACAACAGTGCTATCTCAATTACAGAGAACCCTGTGCAGCACTCAAGGACAAAGCACATCAATATCAGGTATCATCTAATAAGAGATAATTATGAAAAGGGATTAATTAAACTAGTCAAGGTTCACACAGATGAACAATATGCTGATTTGTTTACAAAGGCTTTTGATGAACAAAGATTTAAATATCTAATATCAGCTATTGGATAATCAACCTTGAGTAAATTTTTCTAAAACTAATTCTCTTATTTCTTAAAAAATGTGTGTTCTATGTGTCTAGTCTATCATCTTCATAAGCTCATGTTTTTCTCTTGGATAGAAGACTTTCCTTAGATTAATTGATGATTTTATACTTCGGAAGTTATGCATTTTAACTTCGGAAGAAAATCACACCTTCAAAATATTTAATTGTCTAAGAAATTACCTTCGAAGAAATTTCAATTTTATCTTCTGAAGCTTAAATAGTTATCTTAGACACTTACTTATTTTCAAGGACCTTTTCCTTCCGAAGCAATAATTAACTCTCGGAAGCTTTGTTGATCACTATACAAAGCACTCAAGTCTTAATTTTAGCTTCGGAAACTTTTTCATTAAAACTTCTGAACATAATTTACCTTCGGAAGCTTGTTGATTTCCAAGAGAACTACTTTTTGAGCAAAAAGTAAACTACTTTTTCAGAGGTGGGACCGACATCCGGAATTCAAAGTTTATCCTCTTTCATTAAACTTTATCTGAATCCCTCTTCTCATATAAACCCAACGGTTTCCCCCTCTTCTATCATCTGCTCTTCTCCAAACCTAAACCCAAAATTTTCTCCCTGAAATTTCCTTCTTTCTTCTTTCATCGTTCTTAAGCTACCTCACAATGGCTAACCTTGCTCATAGAAATGATCCCAACTTTACCATGTAGCTACACAGACAACACAATCAAGTTGCTCTGTTATGCTCTGAGAAAGATCCTCATTTCTCAGAGGTTTGCCGTTTCTTGTCTCTGTCCCACTACTTCATCTCCCTAACCATTGATCCTCCCTCTATAAGGATCAGTTGCTTGAATTCTGGAAGACCTGCAAGAGGTCATTATGGACGGGGAGAAGGCACGTCTGCCACAGTGCAGGGAAGAACAATCTTCATCACTCCGACCATCATCAACCGACATCTTCAGCTGGATGATGAGAAGGTGAGGTGTTCTTCCCAAAGGAAGCTCTAAATCATTCCTTTGAGCAGATGGGCTACGAGGGAGATTTCTCTATAAAGACCTTCAGGAAAGGGAAGGTCTCATCCAAATGGAGATTCCTGCTCCATGTGTTCATTCACAGCTTATCAAACAAGCATGGTGGGTGGGACCAGATTCGTGAAGATCTCTCCTTCATAGTCCATGGAATGGTTCAAGGGGTCAAATTCAGGTACTCTCAATTTGTTTATACAAATCTGCTTGCTAATTTAGACTCCTTAGAGTACTACATGTTTCCTAGATATGTCCAGTACATTCTTAAATGTGAACTGGGCTCACAGTTAAGGGAAACAGGTAACACTCTTAAATTGGGACAGATGACGCTCGGCATCTTTAAAACATTGAGAAAGTCTATTGTTGGATTCTCTGGGGTAGAAACAGCCCTAGTCCCAAAAATGTTAGAGCTCATTGCTCAAGGTGACAACCTAGTAGCACAAGCTAGTGTTGACCCACACCTGCTGCTTTCCAACCACCTACACAGCCTCAAATATCCATCACCTACCAAAGAAAATCCAAACGAACCCCTGCTCAGACTATTCAGTCTGAGGAGGCCCCCATATACTCACCAATACTAGAAGAAGTGATACTGGAGCTCCCATTTCTCCTGAGGAGCAGACCACTCCCATCTTTTCTAGAATCAGTTTGAGGTTCCTCATGCTCAGCCTGATGAGCATCATTAGCCACTGCTTTAAGCCATCACTTTGAGTCTCAACACTCAAGTGATCAACCTTCAGGGGACAGTTACCATCCCTAGCCTATAGATCTTAACCAACCAATTCCCAACCTTGACTTCTACACTAATGAAGATCTAGGTTTCAGTGAGTATAATGAGTCTCTCTTCTTTTCCCCTACTCCAAGAGAGATGAATACTCCTGAGTCTCCTACATCTATCCCACATCAGTCACCTACAACTAAGGTGGACACTTCTGAACTTGTTCAGGATGTCCATATGGAAGAGGCTCTCACTTCTGCAAGTGATTACATCATTAACACCTCAAGCATGGCAACTTAGCCTACTGACATCTCAACTGCGGCTGGCAGTAAGCAGCGGAAATCCAGTAGCCAAGAACTTAGAACTGGTCATGAGAGAAAGGACTCTGGTCCAATCTTCTCCACCTAAAACAATAGGATCAATGATCAGCAACTTGAGATTTCATATCTTAAGGAAAAACTAGCTGGGAGACCCTTAAGGAGACTCCCCACCAGGAAGACAAGAACCTGTGGATGTGATTGATCTATCCTCCAGCTCACCTATGCAAGTGGGTGATGCTACCAAAAGGGGAGAAAGTCTTTACAGCCACAGAACCTGGGAGTTCCTCTGAGAGAATGGACATTGGGACTCACCATCCTCACTTGCAACTGTGCATTCTTAGCAACCTCCTCTAGATCACATTGATGTGGACTACACAGACTCCTTCATACAGAGTCTGTTTGAGGGATGGGATACCAAGAGCCATGTCACCTTCATCATCCTTTAATCACATCATTGGATAGAGGTATGACAACAACTGGAAGGTTCTCTCATCATCATAAGAGTTCAAGGACAGCAAGAAGTTTTTAATTTTCAGACCTTGAACTACTATGAAGGTCTGGATCTAGTCAACATGTCACTTGTCAACCCAAGCCAATCAAGACAAGCTGACAGAATGGCTAGAAGAATCCAAGACAGGATCATTGCAAAGTTCAGCCTAAGAAGGAGACTAAGGCAATCAGGCAATGTCATCGGTCAACTGGATGTTGAGGCAGACCCTAAGATTAGTTCATAGGGGAAACCTTGACTGAAGGCCCAGTGACAGAACCTGAGAGCCCTGTCTCATCATCTCCAACTGCTGCAGAGATCCATATTCCTTTTGAGACACCTGCTGGTGAAGGTGCTTCTCAACCTTTCTCTGGCCTGAGCTCAGATGCTGCAATGAGCAATGAAGGCCAAAGCTCTCTCCACCCTGAGTCACAAAGGTCTGTGAGTGACAAAGGGAAAAGAAAAATGACATCTGAGGAGATTGAGGAGGAGGAGAGAGAGAGGAAAAGGAGGCTAAGGGGAGAAGGTTCCTCTACTGAATCTCCAAGACTCATGGAGTCTGCAATCAGGGCTGCCCCCAGACCAGATACTCAGAATGATGAGTTAAGGGCAGTCAGGATTAACTATCTACAGACTAGGAACTATGACATAGATAATATCATTTCTCTCCCCTTGGATGAATTGAATGAGCTGGTTGATATGGAAAGGTCAAGAGAGAAGAAGGAATCAGAAGATGCAGAACTCCTAGTACAGATCAAAGAAGAAAGAAAAAGAAAAAGACTGTACAGAGGTATGCCTACCCTATCACCAGTTCAAGAAAGCCCTGAACAAGAGGATGTGGTTCAACAAGAACCTCAGGTAGATAAGGAAGAAGACAGAATCAAGATGATTAACTACCTGAGTGCCACAGCTCTCTATCAGGCAGATGCACTCCTTCCCTTACCTTATGACTATGTTGAGTTTGAGTATTTAAAACAACTTGAGCTCAAGCTAGTCAAGGAAAGAAAGACAACAAAGAGGAAGATGAGGGAAGAAGCTGCAAAGTCAAGAGCCATCATCCAAAAGAGCATGACGAAGTCTGCTGATAGGCAGAGGATGATGAGCTTGTTGAAGCTGTATGGATTCTCCGGAAGGAGACTTGGACCCATGTCTCTATCCACTATGGATGAGCATATCAGGGTAATCAAGCAAAAGATCAAGAGTGGAGTGCTCACTGACTTACACTCCACTCCAAGTCAGGCCCCACCTGAAGTGGAGGATAAGGTTGAACAAACAGACACAACACAACCCGGTCTCCTGCTAATGCTCAGCAAGCTTCATCTTCTGATCCACAATAGGGTCAACCTCCCTCTCCTTTTGAGCCTGAGAGAGAGGCAGTCCCAACTGAGAGAGACAGTGAAGATCAATCTGGTGCTGCGGACCAGTCTTCTCAGTTAAAATTTGGAAAGAGAAAGAAGAGGATGGCTTCTAAACCAAAGTCTAAGAAAAAGAACAAGCCTGCATCCTCTTCTGAACCTCAGGATGAATCAGAACAACCTGAGGATGTGCAGCCAGAGGATGCTCAACCTACTCCAACTTTGGTAGCTCCTCTAGCATCAGGAAGACCCATCTTGTCTTGGACATACACCACAAATCCAGAAAGATGGCATGTTATTAGAGATCAAGGCATTGAAGACATTTATACATGGCAAGATATGTTTCAGTTGCTTCTGCATCATCTCTTTGACATGAGAATACACTTTGACAGCCTGAAGGATCCTGATCAACTTATGAAGAAAGGAATGGTGATCATCCTAATGAGGACTGTTAATATCTGAAGTTTTCTAAGTGTTTTGGTAGCATCAGCCTACGGGGAGTTTGTAGAGATTAATGAAGAGGCTGATGCAACCTAAACATCTTTAGTCTCTCCTGTATGCTGCACAAGTGCACTGAAGTGGAATGCTTCGGAAGTTTCACATGTGCAACAGAAATACTCTAGGTGTGAAATCTTCCGAAGCCAAGACCAACATCTTCCGAAGCCAAAGATGAAGTCTTCCGAAGCCTCAGAGACAAAGTCTTCCGAAGCTTCAAGTTCATGAAGACAGATTTCTTCCGAAGACTTTTAACATATGCTTTATCTGATGTACTATTCCATAAAGTTGGACACCTTTCCGCTGCAACTCTGCAAGTCACCAACTAACATGGTTTGGTGAAAAGGTCCATGCTTTTGGTACGTGTACATTGAGGTCTTGAGTTTGTATACTTTCTACTTTATGTACATTATCCTTTTTGTAATAGAAAAGGATGTGAGCTATGGCATGTCATAGTCACAAGTCAAAAGGCAATCTTCCTTTTGACTCTACAATTGATTTTGTTTGTGTCTAGTCAATTGTATCCAGCTGGCTTTCAAAGTATAGCCAGCTATAGGATGTAGTATAAGTATCTCATGTTCTTGTATCTTTTAAAAACGCTTTGTAATACTTGTAATAGAACATAGAGAAAGCAATATACTGCATTCTTGAAAACCATATACTTGTGTTCTTTGTGTTCAGTCTCTTTCATTACTTGTGTTCTTAGTGTCTTATCTTGGTTAATCCGTTTACTGTTTGATTAAAGTTTGGTTAATCTCCTCTTTGTGTTGTTGTGTTGTAACTCACACCCTTCAATGATCCTGCAACCTTCTTTTCTTTATGAGACTTCTTCGTCTGTTTTCCTTTCTTGCAGGCGACACAAAATCGGGAGTTAGAAATTTTTTACGTTTACTCCCCTCACTAGATCATTCTCGATCAAGTGATTCATCTTCCGTGGATTGATGTATCCCATTCTCCTATGTGAGGAGATTAAATCCTTCTCGATAGCCTTTGACAAAAACACTTAACTTGATGATCTGCTGTGGAGGCCTTTGATAGATCCAAGACATACAGATCACTATATCTTGAAGCTGACATTAAGATTTGATCCTCCGGGATCATATAGTCCTTTTTCAGGACATAGCACTTCTTGTTGTCAAATACTACCTTGAATCCTTTGTCACATATTTGGATACAGAAAGCAAATTATTTTGAAGTTGTTGAACGTAGTTTACCTTGTCAAACTTCACTTTCTGATTTCCCACTTCCCCTTATGCTATGATATACCCTCTTTTGTTTCAAGCAAATGAAACATGACCTCCTTTTATTTGTTTGATGTTTGATAAGAGTGCCATGTTCCCAGTCATGTCCCTTTATGCTCCGCTATCTACAATCCAAGTGTTGGTTTCAGCACTATATCAAACACCCTGAGATGGAGTGGTTGAATCAGCCATCAAAGTAGAGTCTGACTTTTCTGGTCTGGGGATTCTGAACTTGTAGTACTTGTCCCTTCTTCAAGCAGGTGATTAACCACAGTTGTAGTTTCTTCAGTGTTAGACATAGCGAGTTCCACTTCAATATCACCTTCACTTGCTGAGTCGTCGTCTAAATCCTCAACACTAGCAATGTTGGACTCTCCTGGAGAGACAAACTGAAAGCTCCAATCTTGTCCTTCATCATCATGAGCTCTTTTGCTACCTCTACAGTCACATTCCCGAGATTCTCAGTCTTCATTTTTGTAGCTTTGGTTTCAGGTGCTATGTATTGGGTACCAGACGACCCTGACATGTCAGATACTGAAGTAGAGGCTTGTGATGGACCAGCTTAACTTGACACAAATGACATCTGAAGTAGCGCTCCAGACGTTTTGGGTTGTGGAGTTGAGTTATACAGTGCCGGATTCTGATCGTATGATTACTTTTTGGCCTTGTATTTCATCCTCAACTTCTCCTCTCTCAGCTTCAGAATGAAGTCAATGATATCTAACTTTGTTAGCATATCTTCTGTCTAAGATTAGAGACAAAGGAAACCCAAATCTCTGGCAACCCATCTGCAAAGTTTGAAACTTTGTCTTCCATAGACGTGGTGACTCCACGAGTGTGTAGCTCACTCATTAAATGGTAGAACCTATCAACGATGTCGTCCAAGCTCTCTTTTCCCATTGACGAGAAGTTGTCAAACTCCTTCTTCAACGATTTAGCCTTTAGAACTTTTAACGATGCATTTCTGTCATACCTCTTTTCCAATGCATCCCATAGCTTCTTAGCTTGCTTGTTCTCAGAAAATTGATGGATAATATCCTTAGGAATTGATTGAGTTAGCAATGCATAAACTTTCTTCTCAGCATTGTACTTTACTTTTTCTCTATCAGTCATGCCCCCCAGTGTGAGTTGACTCCATCTACACCTACAGGCATGTTGTACCCTGTCTCTATCGACTACCACAGATTTGGATCTACGCCCACAGATTTGGATCTACGCCCTTCAAGTAGATCTCGAATCTTTGCTTCCACTGTGGGTAATAATCTAATGTGATTAGCTTAGGGGGTTTGTTATGATTCCCCACTTCATTCTCCAGAAGAAGTAGATTCTGAATCCTTAAATATCTCCCTGCGGTGAACGCTAAGTATTGATCCTCAATTACTATCAACTTTAACCTTTGGAACAAACTGTTTTACTTGTGCGAATGAAGGTGTGGGATTGGGCAACTCGTGCAATTGAACAATGCGGATGGCTCAAACGTGTGAATGAACCATAATGTCAGTGGTTATCTTGACCCTGATGTACCTGAGGCAGAAGTTCTTAGAGATATGATCAGATTCATTTCTACTACAAGAGTAGCTCATGATATCACAGTTAGACCTATTATTTATGAGAGATTCATAAGGTCTTTCTCGAGTATCGCTCAAGTGACAGATATAAATGGTGAGAAAACTCTATCAGGAAGAATCAATGAGGATCATTCACTAACCATCACTGAATAAACTATGAGACAGTGTCTATAGTTTGGCGATGATGTAAACACACCACCTGAGCTTGATGAAGATGAAATCACTGCCTTTTTTGCCAACATTGGTTATGAAGGAGGATATGAAGGCAAGTAGATAGTGAAGGGACTTTTTGACCTACAATGGAGGTTTCTGATTCACCTCTATCAACATTGTTTGTCAAAGAGAAAGACAGGATGGAACGATATTCCTGTGATCACCTCATCAGCAATATGTGCTTTATGCACCAATAGGCCATTTAACATGTCTGCCTATGTGTTCAATGGTCTAGTATATAACATTCAGGAACGAAGAACATACTTGTTCTTGATGTTCCCAAGGTTCTTACAATGTCTCATCAATGAAGCATTCCCTGATATTGTACCTGAAAGACTTGTTTTGGATATCCCATAATATGATGCCAAGTCCTATAAGTATATGAAAAAGAGAGATCCAAGGAACTTCTATAGTGGAGCTCACTCTCCTTTTTTACCTCGGATGTGACATCCGGTAAATTTCCGTTACCAAATTCCGTTAGTCCCGTTAAGTCTTGCATACACGTGTGGTAAACACACACTAGTTATCGTTTAACGTTGGTGACCTAATAATAATGGATAATGTTAAAATAATGAGAATCTAATTGATTATGTGATTATTGTGTTATGTTTATGTGTTTGCATGTTTTGAAAATGCTAATTAGAAAATTAATCGCGTAACGCGGAAACGTGCCTATTTATTTGTATGAGTTGCGTTGTTATAAAGATAAGATATATAAATTAGTTTATATCTTTATATTATTAAGTTAAAAACACTTTACAAAGAGTTTAAAGCCTAGTTTTAATAAAATCCAAATTACAAGGGTTAAGAGGGTAATTATGTAAATTAAAATTAAACAAAACAAATCCCAAACCCTAAATCTCACCCATCGCACGCGAATCACCCACACACACCCTCCCCACTTCGAATTCGACCAAGATCAAGTTCCTAAGCCAAGATTTTGATCGATTTCAAGCAATACAACTCGTGGGAATCATCAATTGCAAGCTATAACACGTTTAAAGGTTAGATTTTTCGTGTTTTTGTGGATTTTTTTGTTAGGGCCAAACCCTAATTCGTGAATGATGGTTCATGGGGTGGAATTTGATGTTGTTTGATGATGTTAGTATGTTAGTTGGATTGAGTACATGTTGTTTAATGTTGATTATGCATGAATTCTATGTTTTTAGTGGATTGATCATGAACTTTGATTATGAAGCAAACCCTAGTTCGAAAATGGCATGATTATGCATGATGGATGATTGTTTGATGAATGTATGATGATTAGTAGGTGGTATGAATGTTAGGATACATTTATTTTGCAAGAAATTGGTGAATTGAAGTTGGTGTTCATAGGTTACTAATAATAGTAACTGTTAGGATTAGTGATCTACGTTTGACTGATTAGAGAGTATAGCAGCGGAATTCTAACAATGAATTAGCCAATTCACAAGAATGAAAAGATATTCAACGAAGAACAAAAACGGTTATAGATAGAGAGAATTCTGCAAATAAATTTCATTCAATATTCGCTTTCGTGGTAATGGAATGTCACACTTACAATTAGGTCGACACCTCTTATATAAGAGATGTGACGTCTGCTGATGTCACTTGATAGTGACATCTAACAGAATTATTCCAACTGAAACACAACTACTGAAGATGTCAAAACAGCTGACATCTTCTTACAAAAATACTAAGTGTTATCAGTTACTACAACTACTGAAAAACATAAAACTACTGATACTACAACGACTGAAGAACAAGCTCTTCAGTCGTTTTACAAAACTACTGAATGTAAAAACATAAAACTACTGATATCACAACTACTGAAGAAGTACTCTTCAGCTGTTGTGACAAACTACTGAAA
The DNA here is from genome assembly GCA_025506515.1 of Flaveria trinervia. Classification (NCBI taxonomy): domain Eukaryota; kingdom Viridiplantae; phylum Streptophyta; class Magnoliopsida; order Asterales; family Asteraceae; genus Flaveria; species Flaveria trinervia. The sequence continues at coordinate 75,115,907 of CM046448.1, forward strand.
CTTCAGTACTTGGTCTTCAGACTTGAACTTCAGACGTTTCATCAGCTGATGACTTGAGTAGATATCATCAGCTGATGTTTTCAGTCTTTGTCTTCAGACTTTGTACACCAGTTGTTGATCTTTAGCACTTGTAGACTCTTCAGCTGTGTACTTCAGTACTTGGTCTTCAGCTTCAGCAGTTGTGTTCTTCAGTTGTTCAGCTTCAGCACTTGTGTTCTTCAGTTGTTCAGCTTCAGCACTTGTGTTCTTCAGCTGTTGAGCTCAGCACTTGTGGTTCAGTTGTTCAGCTTCAGCACTTGTGTCTTCAGCTGTTGAGCTTCAGCACTTGTGTTCTTCAGCTGTTCAGCTCAGCACTTGTGTTCTTCAGCTGTTGAGCTTCAGCACTTTTAGTCTTCTGCTGTTGAAGTCTTCAGCACTTTTAGTCTTTAGCTGTTGAAGTCTTCAGTACTTGATTTTCAGCTGTTGAAGTCTTCAGCACTTGTCGAACTGCTAATGAAGCCTTCAGCAGTTGTTGTGATATCATGTGGGACTTAGAGGTTTTCTGATCTTGGCTCATTGGTTCTTTTGGTCCAACAAACTCCCCCTCAACCAATGCAGCCAAAACCTCTAATTGATTTATTTTCCCACTTATTGTTGGCAAAATGGTTGGTCTTTTTCCTTCTTGATCAGTAGAGAAGATGACCCATATAAGCACTGGCCTGGGAAGAAATCTCAGAGATCTGTTTGGCATGGTATGAATGGGAACTCTGTTTTGGGGAATTGGACACAGAGTTGTTATCCCATTCATGAGATCTACTTCCCCATTATGAGTCTGTACGACTCTCGAACATAGGCCTCAAGGAGAACAACCTGTTCCTCCTTGGAGAGTTCTTCTACTCCTCCTTTAAAGAAGAACTCTGGACCATAGTACTCAGATAAGTACTTTACAGTCCTGCCATTCTTCAACTCCACAGTAGTTACCTCCCTATAGACAAATTCATCAGGATGAGTGCCCTCAAGGAGTAACTGGAGCTCATTCTTCTTAATGTCTTCAAGCTTCTTATATAATAACCCCTTTTTGATCATCTTGTTTTCCAGTAAGGCTTGAGGGGTCATTTTTGATTGATGAGCCTTCTTGAATTCATCGATTATTTCCCATGGTGAGACTATAATGGCCAACATGATTGTAGAGTCTATTGTTTTTCTAACCTGGCCATTGTATCTATGAGAAATGGATCTTTTGTGGATTCTAGAACTCACCTTGGGGTCTGGCCATACTCTCACTCTCTCCTTCTGATACTGAAATGTGTGTCTGAGAGTGTACAGCCTCTGAGCATGCCCTTTCATCGCTTGTATAGATGATGACTGAGGAAATTCCTTGTCAACCATCTTCAGTAGTTGCTCATCGTGCTGCTTCTGCTGTTCTTCATCTTCTATTTTGACTCTAACCGTTTCCCTTTGAGAGTCAGGTGTGATCATGAGTTGACTCCTGGGTTCTGGTAGCCTTAGAACAGCAGAGGGTGGCAGACTATCATCTTCATCCTCTTCTTCTTCATCTTCTTCTATCCTCAGCACCCTTCTCCTCCTTCTAGGTGCATCACTGGATGATGGTTGGTTGGTTTTTGTGGTAAAGGAATTGGTTTTGAAGGTTGAGGATGTTTGGATTTGGGGTTTGAGATTGGTTTGGAGATTTGAGGGGTAGGCTGTTTTTGAGTGGGTGATTGGGAAGGTTGTTCAAGCATTTTGGTTGTGAGTTTGGCTTTTGTGAGTCTTGCCATTTCAAACCTTTTTCCAGCCCCAGCCTCATCAAGTGCTTCAATGATTATCCCCTTATTAAATTGCTCAGACAAACAGATTCTGGTGGCTATAGCCAGAATGCTGTCTCTTGTCCTTGAACGAATCTCCATGAGTGATCTTCCTAAGTATTTGGCTATGAATCGAATCATGATCTCCAATCTCTCTTTCTCCAGCACATCATATCCAACCCATCTGTTTTGAATTTCCTCTACTTCCAACCTCGTGATCTCACTGTCTAGTGTGGCTGTGTCAAAGCCTTGCTTGAAGAGTTGCTTAATGATTTTGTCAATGGATCGGCTGTGTGTTTCATCTGCATCTTTTACCAGCTCTTCCAAGGATTTTTCTTCAGCATTCGTTTGATCACCAGCACTTTTCTTTCTTTTGTAAGTGATCAGTTGTTGTTCCTTTTCTTTTCCAACTCCTTGGTTTTCTCTTGTGCCTTCTCATCCTCAGTTCTTTTTCTTTTCTTTTCTTTCACTGCAGTACTCTCCCCCTTTTTGGATGCATTGGTGGCAGGGGTTTGCACCGCAGAAAGTTTCTTGTGCACAGCATCATCAAGGTGTGGTTGTAGACTTGAAGAGATCCTCTCATCAATGGCTTTATAAACAATGTCATTGATGATGGGAGTGATGAGAGGTAGGGATTGCTGGAATACAGCAACCATTGCTCAGGGGGGTTCTGTCCCGGGGAGATAGTGCCAAAAGCAGAAGCTGGAGGCTCAGTGAAGTGAGAGGGTAAAGTGTTTGGGGACCTTCAAATGAAGTGCCATCTGTGGGTTGGTGGGGGCAGATGGACTTACATCCTGAGACTTCTTGGCAAGCAGTTCTTGTAGTCTGCTTACCTCAGCCTCCAGGATGGTGTTGTGGGCTAGAACGTCATAGAAAAAGCCCAGGTTATCATCAGCAGATGCTGAATCACCTGACCTCCTGCTTGTAGCACGATGTACATGCACTGGGTGTGGACCAGTTTTAGCATGTGCCCCTTTTTCTTGGAACTGGGGACTTCCAGCCTCAGGACTATGTCCTTCATCAGCTGTTGCCTCTAGTGAGGTCTTAGCAATGTTACCAGCCTCATTTTGATCATGTGCTGATGCAGAAGAGGTGGCAGCCTCACTAGATGTTCTAATCTCCCTATCCACACTAGGAGATAGAACTTGTAAACCCCGGTGCTGTGGGTTGTCAGAAGCATGATGATACTCTTCCTCAATGTCTGTGGTTCCCCCCTTTGTTGGTGGTTGTTGGGGAGGAGGAGAGGCATGCAACTGAGTCAGCACATTGCAATAATTATGGTTGGACTTTGGGGGGCGTGTTGCATGGGGGATGGGGTAGAAGCAGTGTGCACCTGGGGAGGATGGTGCTCTTCAATGGCAATCTCCTTAGTGAGGAAGATCCCAGATGTGTGAGTACCGCTTCTATGGCGGCTGCAGGCACCTTTTGAGAGGAATCCTGAGCGGTTATGGCTGGTAGAGTCTCTGATACTGCTGGGGGTTTAAGCCAGCAAGTATATCCTGCCTTGGTGGTACAGGAGCATCTTCAGGGGACTCATCCCTGAATAGCTGTTTTGGGGTGTTTTGGTTTGGTTTAGTGGGGACTTTGGTTCTGGTGGGGGAAGCTATGGGTTCCCTGTGCTTGGGCTTTAGCATTCGGGCAGCTTCTTTGAGTGTAAGGTCTGAGTTGTGCCTGGAGTATACCTCAGCCAAAACAGCTGGTGCAGGGACTCCAAGGCCAACAAGGCCATCAGATTTTAATTCATCTAAAATAATGGCCATCAGAAACCTGGGATATAATGGCCATCAGTTTGCCACATGTTTCTGAGCCAAGTTCTTTATTTCTAGAAACACGATTTCAGAAAAATTTAGCGGTTGGTGTTCTAGAATAGAATACAATACCTGTTGCCATTGGGATGACATTTGATCCCAAAAAGATGTCTTGGAGGCTAAGCAGACATTTACCATGTGAAAAAATACTTTCTCAGCGTCATGGAAATGTTTCTTTAGAATGGTTGTAGCACGAAGATCACTTCATACCCATGATTGATAAATGACATATCTGCTATGCCCTTTGGGTATTCAGTCACAGCGGTGGAGTCGTGTAAGTGTAATGCCTGACGAATGATGTCGGCTGTAACGACCACTGGTTTTTGGTTGACAAGGGACCGAACAGAGATTTGGACCGGTAGACTCATCAGTATGAACAAAAGCATTTGACCAGAATGACTGAGGGATTCAGGGTAGATGGTGGATTCAAGAGAAAGGCTGTGCGATATGGGGAATCCACCATTAAGTCAATGGCATTATCATATTTGTTCCAGAAAGCCGACTGTTAAGGTAAGCAACGCAGTTATGTCGTGGTTTCAGACTCATGGTCGCCATGTTTGAGAGAGAGAAGTTCAGAAAATAACGGCTAATGAAACATTAGAGAAGAGGGCAGGTTTATAGGGTAGGGGTGAGAAAATGACTGAAGGGTTTGGTGTTAGTCATCAGTAGTTTTAAACCGACTGTTGACATGGTATTACCCTTTCAGATGTTGAAACAACTGAAGTCGTGGTTTTAGGCATCAACAGTTAGAAAACTACTGAAGACCATGGTTTTGACTTCAGATGATGAGACAACTGAGGACTTGGTGTTTGTCATCAGTAGTTGTGAAACTACTGAAGACAGTGGTTTTGTCATCAGTTGTTGTAAACAGCTGAAGACTTGGTGTTAGTCATCAGTAGTTATAAAACTACTGAAGACATGGTTTTGCTTCAGTTGTTTAGAATGAAACAGCAGTTGTAGAAACAACTGAAGAGAAAGTTCTCTTCAGTAGTTTCATCAATTCATAGCCTTTCAGCTGTTTTATTCTGTCCTCAACACTTACTCATCAGACTTTGCATCTGCTTTTCAGGTGTTTCATAGGACATCAGTACTTATCTGTTTGTACTGATTTCAGTAGTTATAACTACATCAGTAGTTTAGAACAGAAAGTACTTCAGTACTTGTTAGGCATTTAGCCGTCAGTAGTTATAAAAACTACTGAAGGTGAAAGGACTCATCAGTACTTATATGTGACATGGTTACCAATGATCACCAGTACTTTTTACTGAAATCATCAGTAGTTGTAACTTATTCTAGCTGCAGCATACCAAGCCTTAACACAAGGTTTTGGAAAGTAGAACTATCCAAAGGCTTAGTAAAAATATCTGTAAGCTCATCAGCACTAGGCACAAACTTAGGATCAATCAGACCTTTTTCAAAACAATCCCGAATAAAGTGATGTCTGATCTCTATATGTTTGGTCCTAGAGTGTTGGACTGGATTTTTGACAATACACAGAGCTGAAGCACTATCCATTATAATGGAGTCTTAGTCTCTGTAATGCCATAATCCAGAAGTTGGTTCTGAAGCCAGAGTACCTGAGAAGTGCAACTTGCAGCAACAATGTACTCGGCTTCAGCAATGATGTAGCAACAGATGTTTGTTTCTTACTCTGCCAAGAAATCAAACAGTTGCCTAGGAATTGACAACCACCAAAAGTTGACTTTCTAGTTAACTTGCACCCTGCATAGTCACTATCTGAAAAAGCAACTAATTTGCAAGAGTGTCCAGTGGAATACCATAACCCAGAGATTGTGTACCTTGCAAATATCTAAAGATTCTCTTGACTGCAATCAAATGAGACTCTTTAGGAGCACCTGAAATCTAGCACAAACACATGTAGCAAACATAATATCTGGTCTAGAAGCTGTTAATACATCAAGGACCCAATCATACATCTGTAAAGTGTTTCATCAACAGCTTTACCTTTCTGATGTGCATCTAGTTGTGGGTGTTGCACATGGGAGTAGAACAGGGCTTACAGTTTTGTAAATCAAACTTATTCAAAAGATCTTTTGTATATTTTGACTGATGAATAAAGGTTCCATCAGCCTTTTGTTTAATTTGCAAGCCTAGAAAAAACTGTATTTCCCATTGCACTCATTTCAAACCTCTTTTCATTAATGTTGTAAAATCATCACACAACTGGAGATCAGAGGATGCAAAAATGATATCATCAACATAAATCTGAACAAGTAGCTTATGCTGATCCACCTTCTTAATAAACAAATTTTTATCAATGGAGCCTCTAGTGAAATTATTCTTAAGAAGAAAAGTGGAAAGTGTTCATACCAGGCTCTAGGAGCTTGTTTGAACCCATAAAGAGCCTTATCAAGTATACACCCACCTTCAGGATGTTTATTATCCTCAAAACCTAGTGGTTGACACACATAAACTTCTTCCTTATTTTACCATATAAAAAGCACTTTTGACATCCATTTGAAAAACTTTAAGTTTGGGAATGCAGCATAGGCTAAAAACAATCTGATTGCCTCTAGTCTGGCTACAAGGGCAAAGGTTTCATCATAGTAAATACCTTCTTCTTGTGTAAACCCTTGTACAACCAGTCTAGCCTTGTTCTTAACAATAAGCCCATTCTCATCAGTTTATTCCTAAACACCCATTTAGTGCCTATTGCACACTTACCTGGGGGAAGAGGAACCAGTTCCCACACTTGCTGTTTCTTGAACTGAAGTAGCTCAAGTTGCATGGCTTCAACCCATCCATTGTCTCTCAAAGCAACATGGTAGTTCTTTGGCTCTAGCCGACTGATGAAGAGAGCATAGAAGCAGAAGTTAGACAATTGACTCTTGTTGAAACACCAGCATTGATATTACCAATAATCTGAGACATTGGGTGATTCTTCAGTTCTTGATAAACAATGAGATCTGTGCAAGTGTTTGTAGGACCTCTAGCAACAACAGATGTTGATGCAGACTCTTGAAACCAAGAATTAGATGGTAACTCAAAAGATGTAGAGGAATCAGAGATCTCATCAGCATTTGTTGTGGATGGAACTGCTGAAGCTACAGGAACATCAAATTAGCAGACACAGGCAGTTGGTCACTAAACTTGAATAGGGAGTATTGATATTATCATCATCATCATCAATACACCAGGTGGAAGACATGCTGCAGAAGATGATTTATCCACAGGATCTGCAACAGCTGGAGGTTGATAAGGAACATATTGCAGTATGTCCAAATCAAACAACTCCACAGGGTTTTGTGGAATCTTGTCCATAGGAGATTCATTAAACTTCACATGCAAAGTTTCTTCAACTATCTTTGTTCTGCAGTTGAAGACTCTGTATGCCTTGCAATAGATGAATAACCAACAACATACCTGCATCCACCTTAGGATCAAATTTTTGGAGTTGATCCTTTGTGTTGAGAATAAAACAGGGACACCCAAATGCTTTGAAAAATGAAACTAGAGGAGCCAAGTGATGGAGAACTTCATATGGAGTCTTCATCAACCTCTGATTTACTAAGACTCTATTCTGCACATAGCAAGCTGTATAACAGCTTCAGCCCAAAAGGTCAGTGGCAAACCAGAGTCAGCCAGCATGGACCTTGCAGCTTCAATTAGGGTCCTGTTCTTTCTCTCCACTACTCCATTTTATCTGGAGTCCGTGGTATGTTAAACTGCCTTTTGATTCCCTTTGAAAGATAGAAGTCATCAAGTGTATGGTTTCTGAATTCAGTTCCATTGTCACTCCTAATACACTTGACTGGAAGGGAATACTGATTCTCAAGATAGAACACAAAGTGAATAATCTTCTGAGCAACCTCATCCTTGAATGTAGAAAGAAAGTCCATACAAATCTGGAGTAATCATCCACAATTACCAGACAGTATTTCTTCTTTGCCATGCTCATTACTCTCACAGGACCAAATAGATCCATATGCAGTAATTGCAAGCAGGCAGTGACTTAGGCTCTTCAATAGGAGGGAATGAGAATTTGTGTTGTTTTCCTTTAAAACAAGCAGTGCAGGTTTCATCACAGTGGAACTCCTTTATTGGTAAGCCTCTAACTAAACTATTGTGGAGTGATTCATGTTTTTGAAATTAACATGACCCAGCCTTTGTGCCATAGTTTAGATTCTTGAGAAGAGGCTTTGGAAAATAGGCAAGCATTGCCTCTGAGATCTATTTTCATGGAAAGATCTAAGCATACACTCTTTCTGTCCTGTTGGCTCTCAGGAGAGTGTGATCATCCAACACCTTATCAATCAAATGCAGACTTTGGATGACAGAATCCTACAGTTCTGACTGGTGAAAAGAGCAACATGGCCTTTATCACATATTTTACTGACACTCAAGAGATTGTACTTGAGATTTTTCACATGATTAACATCATCAACTTTATTTCTCCATTGGAGACAACGCCGTTGCCAATGATGTAACCCCTAGCATCATTGCCAAAAGAAACAAACCCCTTCTTTCCTTGAGAGTAGTCATGAAGAAGAGAGCTGTTTCCAGTCATGTGCATAGATCCCCCACTGTCTACATACCAGATGCTACTTTGGCATGTTGAAGAACCTTGCAATTATCACACACTCAGTTAGTTTTGGAGACCCAAACCTTTTGGTTTTGGGCCTGGTCTCATCAACAGATTGTAAACTAACAGGTTTGTTGGAAACAACAGCTTGAGAGGAAGAAGATGGGAAGAAGAGGAATCCTTTGGCTTGGACCTCCTTTCTGGGGTTTCAACATAGGAGCATCTAATTGGTTAACTCTCCCAATAGATGTTAAACCATCATAACCAGCTGTGTCAGATTTTGTGATAAAGCTTTCAGCTCAGCAGACACATTGCTAGTGGAGTTTGATAAGTTCCTATGTTGCACCTTCTTCTTTCTAACAAATCTCAGTTGTTACCTGTTTAACCCCTTCCTTTTTGGATTTCTTTATGGACTTAAGGGTTACAGGATTTGATGTTGCTGATACAAATGTCGTCTCAAACTCAGTTTTCATTTTTACCATTTTCTCTTTAATTTCCTCTTCATGTTTGAGTTTGGAACCTCTTTGTACCAGCAATCATCTGTAAGATGATTGAACAAACCACATACTTCACGTGGTTTCTTCTTCATCTTATGTCGATCATGAACTAAAGAGGATGAAGTAACTGAAGACTTGCTCTTCAGTGCTTTGGAAGCATTGTTTGCTTTCTTGACTTCCTCTTCAGTAGTCTTCAAACTCTTTCTACTGACAGTTTTCTTCTTTACAGTACAGGCAGTAGTTGGAGTTTGAAATTTAGGTTTTAAATCTTGCTCTCCAGTCCTTTCAGGACTTTTAGAATTAACTCCTGAGTTGATCAACTCATTGATCATGTGAGTGTCAGCAGTGGAACCATCAACATCAGCTGATAGGTTCTGAGAGGGCTTGGTGCTGACTCCTACTTCTGATAGTGCTGAATCAGAAAGTAGATCACATGATGAAATGGATTGGTTATTACTCTCACCATCAGATTCTACCTCTGCTCTAGGAGTAAACTCTGTAGGTGGAGCAGTGTGATTGTAACCAATGCCAAACTTCACATTGGAAGCAGATTGCTTACTAAGAAGCATTTCAAAACCTTTGCATGATTGTACCCATCGATCACACTCTACCTGGGTGACTACAAGGGTTTCCTTGAGATCTTTATACTTCTCTGGAAGTATCTCTTCCCTAGCCTTATCATCAGTTATTTGACATTTAAGTTTGTAAATCTCATCATTCTTATCATTAAGCACAGACTCAAATTTAGCTTTGCTTTTGGAAATTATTTGTTCTAGCTCAATGTTCTTGTTGATTAAAGCTACATTTGCTTCTCTAATAGATGCAAATGCTGCTATACATGTTTCAGAACACAATTTGGCTTTGCCTCAGAGGATACATGTGATATCTTTGGTGTAGTAGAGCATTAGTGGATGAAGTTTCAGCAGAATCCAAAGCCATAAGAGCTAGATTTCCAAAGGGACTTCACCACCATGTTGACCAGCACCTGAGAACAGTTGTTCATGACCAGACAAGTCATCTGGTAAACTGCTCCAGTCAACAATCCTGGGGTGAAGAAGCTGTGTTGTTGAGGGTGAGATTTGTTGATGAGATTGGGAGGTTGTGGTTCAGGCAATGCTTGTGGTTGTGTGCAATTGGAGCTTGAACAGGATTTGGTTGAGGCATATAATAGTAGGGAATAAGGATATGACATTTGACCCTGTGGAACAAAGTATGCAGGAGACCTAGGATGTGAATGATGACCAGAACCAGCAGGATGTTGCCCTCTGTTTTGTGGACTAGTACTAGGAAAAGTAACAAAGGGTGCAGAAGAGTTAGATCCAGTTGATCTACACTCTCTTGCAAAGTGTCCCAGCCTTTGGGATTTGTGACACCTCAACTTACTCTTGTCAAAACCAACTTTGGTTTTGCCAGAGAGTCCAGGAAATTTCCTGCCAGTTCTCTTATAGAACTTCTGAGATCTAATTAATCAATGCCATTTGGCTCAGAATATCCATCTCTTCTAGATCATCATCAGCTATTCCTTTCAAATCATCCATGATGAAGCATAGATTGTCACTATTACTGCCAGAATGACTCTCAATACCAACAAATGCATGATCAGAACTATTTGAAGAGAAATCAATATGCTCATCATAATTGCTTTCACATGCAGCATATTCTGACTCATGACCAACCAAGGCAGTATTCCCTGGTACAAAGTCATCAGTGAGCTTTCCTGATGAGGACAGTTTCCTCTTCTGCTCTATCTCCTTTCGAATGTAAGCAGTTTCCCATGAAGTTGGGTGAGAGATAGGCTATCCAGATTTGCACTGGAGCGTAGGACAATAGTGTATGTGTCCCATCTCTCAGGCAGTGATCTGAGGAACCTGTTTTCATCTGGCTATTGGTGTATTCCTGTTTCACTATTTTCAGCTCAGAGATCAAGCAGGAAAAACGCTCAAACTGTTGAGTCAGTGTCTCACCCTTTCTATGAGAGAATGTCTCATATTGTTGGGCAAGGATTTCTCTGTTGTTTGCTAAGACCTCATCTGTGCCACCGAATTGTTCCTTCAGGGCATTCCAGAGATCATGAGCAGTTTCATGATGCATAAGCCCTGAATAGATTTCATTAGGCAGTGCCATGGCGAGAATTCCATGGGCTTTAGCATCAATCTCAAACAGTTTCCGATCTTCATCAGAGTATTGTTCCTTCTTCTTCGAACCATTTGATTGGTTTCCGGATTGTTCACCATAGGCTTATGTGGTCCATGTACCACAGATGTCCAACAACCTGAACTGTTAACAGACAGGTGATGAAGTTCTTCTTTGCCATATGTTATACTCAGTCCTAACCAGCATCGGAGGCTTGGTTGAGGAACTGTATTGTGAGGATCATTAGAAGGAGTAGTCATCTCAGATTCAATCAAATTCAATTAAGCTATAACAGATTAGACAAAAACACAACAACCAATTGAACCAAGAGAGATCTCAGAATAAATGAACGAAAGCGTCAGAAATTCAATAATCTATAACCATTCTTGCGAATATGCTAATTCAATCAAACATAGATATCAATTAGCAGTTTCAATGATCAATTATTAGATCGATCAATGATAACCTGCTCTGATACCACTTGTTAGGATCAATGATCTACGTTGATTGATTAGAGAGTATAGCAGCCGAATTCTAACAATGAATTAGCCAATTCACAAGAACGAAAAGATATTAAATGAAGAACAAAAACGGTTATAGATAGAGATAATTCTGCAAATAAATTTCATTCAATATTCGTTTTCGTGGTAACGGAATGTCACACTTACAATTAGGTCGACACCTCTTATATAAGAGATGTGACGTCTGCTGATGTCACTTTAGTGACATCTTCAGAATTATTCCAACTGAAACACAACTACTGAAGATGTCAAAACAGCTGACATCTTCTCACAAAAATACTAAGTGTTATCAGTTACTACAACTACTGAAAAACATAAAACTACTGATACTATAACGACTGAAGAACAAGCTCTTCAGTCGTTTTACAAAACTACTGAAAGTAAAAACATAAAACTACTGATATCACAACTACTGAAGAAGTACTCTTCAGCTGTTGTGACAAACTACTGAAACTTCAGTACTTGGTCTTCAGACTTGAACTTCAGACGTTTCATCAGCTGATGACTTCAGAAGATATCATCAGCTGATGTCTTCAGTCTTTGTCTTCAGACTTTGTACACCAGTTGTTGATCTTTAGCACTTGTAGACTCTTCAGTTGTTGTACTTCAGTACTTTGGTCTTCAGCTTCAGCACTTGTGTTCTTCAGTTGTTCAGCTTCAGCACTTGTGTTCTTCAGCTGTTCAGCTTCAGCACTTGTGTTCTTCAGCTGTTGAGCTTCAGCACTTGTGTTATTAGCTGTTCAGCTTCAGCACTTGTGTTCTTCAGCTGTTGAGCTTCAGCACTTTTAGTCTTCAGCTGTTGAAGTCTTCAGTACTTGATTTTCAGCTGTTGAAGTCTTCAGCACTTGTCGAATTGCTGATGAAGCCTTCAGCATTGTTGTTGATATCATGTGGGACTTAGAGGTTTCCTGATCTTGGCTCATTGGTTCTTTTGTCCAACAGTAACTTTATTTTCATGTAATGATGATCTGGGATGGATTGATGTTTATGGATGTGTTCATATGATGATTAGATGGTAGATTGTTGTTATGAATGCTAGAAATCTTTGAATGGATGTTGTTTTCATAGCTTACCAAAAGTAGAACCTTTTGTTCTGAAGATTGTTATATGATGGTGATTAGGTGATGTTGATCAGTCTAGATATTGTTATGAGCTTGAGATGGTATAATTATGATGAATCATGAATACATTGGATGGTTATAGATGTTGGATGTACTTTCCCAAAAGGGAAACTTTATTTGCATAAAGTCTGAAAAATGATAGCTTGAACATGTTGGGATGTTAGGAGCATGTTAGTATGATCATGGATATATTCTAATGTGGTAGAACATGGTAATTTGGTTGTATGTAATGCCGGGGTAATCATGAATGATAGTTGGACATTTATGATCATGTATGATTTAGATTTTGATTAGTAGTAGGACATCATGTTTGGGATTGGTAATTGATTGTTGTGATGTTTTAGAATGCAATGCATATGGTTAATGAATATGGTTATGATCATCATAGACGCGTGCGATTTTGAGCCCCTACTTTGTAGGATTGGCAAGGTTTAGGATGTGAAGTCGTGAGTGGCTTCACATGGCATGTGGTGCGTGGTTTGATCTTTGTGTGACATGTTAGTTGTGTTATAACTAGTGGATATGTTAATGTTCTAGATTGGCATGACTTGAATGATACTTGTTGTATGATGATCTAAGTGTTACACCTGGATGATATAGCATACATATGATCTGTTTGAATGTTAACTATGTATGTATATGTGTATGATTACTTGAATGGTTTACAACACAAAAGTCACCAACAGGTCAAATGGGTCAACTAGGTCAAACATGTCTGTTTTGTTTGAAATCTTGAGTCCTTGGTTGTAGTGTACTTAGGGTTTCACATGTTCTTTGATTACACGTACTCACGTACTTATATGAACTAGGTAACTCTGAAGGTTGTCTGTCTATTCTGTTTGACAAGTCAAACTCTGGTATCTATACGTATCAGTGAGTTCATGCCCCACTTTTTATTACTCTTTTTTGGGGAATAGCATACTGGTAAATCACGAACGCTTTATGTATTCAAGTTGTGTACAATATTATATAGTGTTGATATCATGGAAAGTCCTCACACTTTCGAATTGTTAATATTGAATAGCGGGGAAATTTGGGTAGTAATACTGGGTCTGACGAGCCCCACCTGTGTGACTCGAGGTCAACCGGGTGCAAGTTGTCCTAATGAACATTGTCACCACCTGTTAAGTCGTGGCAGGAGGCAACAACGTAACACAGTCAGCTTCTATTGCGAAATCACTATGAAATAATATTTTTGTTAATGTACTAGCTATCTGTACAATGCGCTACTTGTATATCTCTATTATTAAACTGTTTATGTTTGAATATCCTTGAACTCACCAACCATTGTGTTGACATTTTAGTATGCTATTCTCAGGTCATTAGCCTGCTTGCCATAGGAGCACTGCATGGTTCACTGCATTCTATGACACGTCTTCAGACAATTTTATCATTTTAATGATTATGATTACTCTTTGGGTGGCACATGTTTTGCCATAATTATACTTTTATTTCTTTGGGTTGTTTTCAAAACGCTTCCGCACTGTTTAAAATTTGTACTTTGGTTGATTTTATTTAAATTATGGCATAAGAGTCGTTCTGAGTAACTATTGACTGTGATCCTGGTTTGTTCACATGCCTCGCGTTAAAACTCCACAAGTGGATTTTGATGGTGTGACAGATTGTATCAGAGCCATTGGTTATAAGGAACTAGGTTGCATACACACTAGACTATAACCGCACATAGTTAATTAGTTACCTGTGCCTTATTCTCTCTACTGTATACACATTGGCATACACGTCACACCTCTAAAGCATGGCATCGTCTCGAGAGCTCCGGGTAAACGACCTAAATCACCTACACGATCTGAATCCCCACCTCCCACACCTGTACCTCATGATGGATTCGATTGGCCCCGACTGGCTTATCCCCGAGAGGATATTGACTGGGATCAACCATTTGCATTGATGACGTGACCCTCCGCGAGACTGGCGTTCCTATCCTAGTTTTGTTGATTATATCATGTTTAGGGAGCACGTACCTTGTCTCGAGGCCAGGACTAAGAATAATGCCGATCAACCCATGCCTTCACTCCCACGACGGTGCAGTCCAACGAGCAACTGATTGCTGCACTAATGGTTGCACTGGACACGAACAACATCGGTAAGGCGGCTCACGTGATGTATGTACACTACAGCAAGAGGTGTACTCGAGGAAAAACACGGAAGACCCTGAACGGTTGTCACCATATGCAAGATGGTCTTATGGCACTCCAAGGGCGCGTGACTGCTTGTGAACAGCGGGACGCCGTAGCTAATAGGATTGCCATTTTAGAAGCTCAACTAGCGGCACTTAGATTGCTATAGCTCCGCTCCTGCAGCAGACCCTGAGGATGAGGAGATCCCGAGGAGGGACCTGAGGAGGAGGAACCGAGGAGATGGGATGAATTGATGGGTCAGATTTCGTCGATTGACTTCTTTATATGACTTAGACTACGTAGTGTGTTCTTTTTGAAACCTATGTGGGAAGGGTTATTTCCCCACACAACCACAAACTTCAATTTTGACATTGCTAAATACATTGTGACTGTTTTACAATTTATTACTTGGTTATTATTTTTGTTATGAATGTTGTCGTTTTGATGATTTGTTTAATTCTTTTGTTTACTGTTTACTATGCTTCATGAGTTAAATATGTTTGATGTTACTCATTATTGTATTTGTGAATGTAAAGTGAAAAGAATGGACGCCCGTGGACGTGGTCGTGGACGCCGACGTGGACGTGGCACCGAAAAGGGTGGTGGTGCTATTAACATGACCCCCGCAGAAATTGGTGCTCTAATTAATGAGCATGTTCAGGCGGCAGTGGCTGCTACCCACGTGGTCAGCAAGCAGTTAACACGATAGGAAGTTAAATCTGATATCTTTCATGACTGTAGGGGTGTCTCATAAATGTGTGTTTGTTAAAACAGGACCACCAGTGTGTACCTACAAGTCCTTCATGGACTGTAAACCACACCCTATAGTGGTACTGAGGTGCTGTAGGGCTTGTACGCTGGTTCGAGAAACTGAGTTTGTTTTCTACAAATGTAACTGTCCACCAGCGGATCAATAAAGTATGCCACCGGGACTTTAGAGGGTGCTGCTCTGTCTTGGTGGAACGCGCAAGTCCAGATGCTTGGACAAGCGATGGTGAATGGACTTCCATGGAGAGTTCAAAGCAATGATGACCGAGGATACTGTCCTCGCAGCGAAGTGCAGAAGTTAGAGATGGAGTTCTGGCAATTGAAAATGCAGGGCTCGGAAATTGAGGCTTACACAACCAGAACCCATGAATTAGCAACTTGTGCCCGGGAATGGTGAATGAGGTGCATAAAAGGATAGAGCATTACATACGGGGATTGGTACCTCAAATCCAAAGTATGGTAACTGCTTCCAATCCAGCCACAATTCAGCAAGCCATCCAGCTAGCTCACAGGCTAACTGACCAAGCCATGGAGCAAGGACGTCTACCCAAACGGGGCGCTATGGCAAGCGTGCCCGACAACAAAATAAAGTGGGACAATGTCAACAACACCAAAGCATCATCATCTTCTAATGGTCAATCTCAATCTCAAAAGCAACAACAGCCAGTTCAGCAGCAACGGAGGTTTGACAATAACCGTAACTCCAACCAGACGCCTGCAAATAATCAAGGACCAGTGGTTATGGTGGGAGACATCCGAAGTGTACTGGTGTAATTACCATCATGTGGAAGGTGTGATAGCTTCAAGTGTCAACGTTGTGGAAAAATTGGACACGCTACGTGGTGAACTGGTAAGGAGCCACAACAACCTCAAGAAACTCCCAAGGGTGTTTTGAATGTGGGAAAGAAGGGCATTACAGGCAAAACTGCCCACAACTTACGAGGAACGGTAATGGCAACAACAACAACAACAACAAAACAACAATACCAACAACCACGGTAACAACAACAACAATGGTAATAATAACAACAATGTGGAAATGGTACTGGAAATGGCGGCAATAAGATGGAGCCAAGGGGAGAGCCTTCGTCATTGGCTCAGGTGAGGGTCTAAATGATCCCACAATTACTGGTAGATTCTCTGTTAATGGTTGTTTTGCTACGGTACTATTTACTAAGCCGATAGGAGTTTTGTGTCCTTAAAGTTCTGTAGTCTTTTAAGTGATATACCCTCTGCTTTAGAATCTAAATACACTGTGGAATTAGCCGACGGTAAACAAATCCATGTAACGCATATCCTTAAAGACTGTAAGATAGAACTTACTCGTCATACTTTCGCTATAGATCTCATGCCTGTTTACGCTGGGGAGTTTTGATGTTGTGATAGGCCATGGATGGGCTCTCTAGCAGCAAGCAACGGAAGTCATATGTCATGAGAAGATCTAGGATCCCGGTTGGTGATCCAATCCGTACCGTCAGAGGTGATAGGAGTGGTGTTGTGACAGGCATCATCTCATACATGAAGCTCAAAAGTTATACGAAAGGGTCATGTGGCTATTCTAGTACGTGTAACTGAAAGCAGGCAGCAAGAAGAGAAGAAGGAGAATGGAGGATATTCCCATCGTACCGATTTTCCAGAGGTGTTCCAGAGGATCTTCCTGGATTACCACCTCACCGCCAAGTGGAATTCCAGATTGAGTTGACTCCCAGCGCAACTCCGATTCTAGGGCACCTTATCGATTAGAAACGAACGCAATACAGGAGTTGTCGTCACAACTTCAGGAGTTTTGGATAAGGGCTTTATTCGACTAGTAATCATCCTTGGGGAGCTCCTGTTCTCTTTGTTAAGACGAAGGATGGCACATTTCGGATGTGCATCGATTATATAGAGTTAAACAAGGTAACAGTCAAGAAACCAAACCCTTTACCTCGTATGATGACTTATTCGATCAGCTTCAAGGATCAAGCTATTATTCGAAGTTGACTTGAGATCTGGTTATCATCAACTTAGAGTTCGAGAAGAAAGACATTCCCAAGACTGCTTTTGTACTCGTTATGGTCATTATGAGTTCTTGGTCATGCCTTTTGGGTTGACTAATGCACCTGCTGTGTTCATGGACCTCATGAACACCGTGTGCAAACCCTATCTTGATCAGTTTGTCATTGTGTTCATGGATGATATACTGATATATTCTAGGACCAAGGAGGAGCATGAAGTGCACTTACGAATGATCTTCGAACTATTGAAAAATGAGCAGCTGTATGCTAAATTCTCAAAGTGTGACTTTTGGATAAGAGAAGTGCAATTCCTAGGTCATATTGTTAACGAAAAGGGGATACATGTCGATCCTGCCAAAATTGAGGCGATAAAGAATTGGACTACACCCAAAACGCCGAGCGAGATAAGACAATTTCTAGGATTAGCAGGATATTACCGCCGATTCATAGAAGGATTTTCTAAGATCGCACAACCACTCACAGCCTTGACTCACAAAGGAACAACATACAAATGGAGTGAGAGTCAAGAATCAGCTTTCCAATTATTAAAACAAAAACTCTATACTGCCCCCGATATTAGCATTACCAGAGGGAACGGATGACTTTGTGGTGTATTGCGATGTATCCATTCAAGGATTGGGTTGTGTCTTGATGCAACGAGATAAGGTGATAGTCTACGCCTCGAGACAACTAAAGGTTCATGAGAAGAACTATACCACCCATGACTTAGAATTGGGTGCAGTGGTTTTTGCCTTAAAGATCTGGAGACATTACTTGTACCGTACCAAGTGCACTATCTACACCGATCACAAGAGTCTTCAACATATCTTCGAGCAAAAAGAGTTGAATATGAGGCAGCGACGTTGGGTGGAACTACTAAATGACTATGATTGCGTAATTAAGTACCATCTAGGAAAGGCGAACGTAGTTGCTGATGCCCTAAGCAGGAAGGAAACAGCTAAACCCCGACGGGTGCGAGCTTTACAACTTACTATCAGTACCCAACTGCCCAAACAAGTTAAGGAGGCACAGATAGAAGCTTTAAAAACAGAAAATATTGGTTCTGAGTCATTAAGGGGAATGGATAAAAGCTAGTGGTGAAAGAGGATGGAATTCGGTATTTCATGGATAGACTTTGGGTGCCTGTTCATGGAAATCTGAGAGATTTAGTTATGAGCGAGGCACACAAATCTAAGTATTCTATACATCCTGGATCCGACAAGATGTATCATGACCTAAAGCCGTACTATTGGTGGCCTAACATGAAAGCGGATGTAGCTACGTATGTGAGCAAGTGTTTGACCTGCTAGAAAGTAAAAGTGGAATATCAAAAACCATCCGGACTATTAAAACAACCTGAGATTCCAATGTGGAAATGGGAACAGATCTCCATGGATTTTATTACTAAGCTACCTCGGACTAGTACTAGTTGTGACATGATATGGGTTATTGTGGATCGATTGACAAAGTCTGCTCACTTCTTGCAATTAAGGAAATGAGAAGATGGAGAAATTAACTCGACTGTATCTCAAAGAGATCGTTTCAAGACATAGTGTACCGATCTCAATTATTTCCGATCGTGATGCTCGTTTCACGTCACATTTCTTGCAATCATTGCAGAAATCTTTGGGTACACGGTTGGATATGAGTACTGCATATCATCCACAGACGGATGGACAGAGTGAGCATACCATACAGACGTTGGAAGATATGCTACGTGCTTGTGTGATTGACTTCGGGAATAACTGGGAAATTCACCTGCCCTTGGTGGAGTGTTCTTATAACAATAGTTATCATACTAGTATACAGGCAGCATCTTTCGAGGCGCTGTATGGGAGAAAATGTCGATCACTAGTTTGTTGGGCAGAAATTGGTGATAGTCAGATAACAGGTCCTGAGTTAATTCATGAAACAACTGAGAAGATTGTACACATACGGAACCGTATGGCTGCAGCGCGAGACAGACAAAAGAGTTATGCTGGCAAGAGACGGAAACCTTTAGAGTTTCAGGTTGTTGACAAGGTTTTGTTGAAAGTCTCACCATGGAAAGGCGTAGTCCGATTTGGTAAACGAGGGAAACTAAATCCGAGGTATGTTGGACCATTTGAAATAGTGGAAAGAATAGGTCCAGTAGCCTATCGACTAGCCCTACGTGATTCTCTAAGTGGAATCCATGATGTATTTAAGTGTCAAACCTGAAGAAGTGCATAACTGATGAAATGGTGGTCGTACCACTAGAAGAAATTCAAGTGGATGAACAATTGCATTTTATTGAAGAACCAGTTGAGGTGATGGACCGTGAAGTGAAAACACTTAAGCAAAGCAAGATACCTATTTTCAAAATCCGTTGGAATTCGCGACGTGGACCGGAGTTCACATGGGAACGGGAAGATCAAATGAAGCTTAAGTACCCTCAACTATTCGAAGGGACGATGCCAGCAGATGAAGGTATTGATTAAAATTTCGGGACGAAATTTCTCTCAACATGGGGATGATGTGACAACTCATCCAAAACACACTCGATTTTAATTTAGGTGTGCCAATGCAGTAGACCAGTGATGGAACACTCTCACCATGTAACGCAATTTTCAGGACGAAAATTCTTTCAACATGGGGATAATGTGACATCCGGTAAATTTCCGTTACCAAACTCCGTTAGTCCCGTTAAGTCTTGCATACACGTGTCGAACACACACTAGTTGTCGTTTAACGTTGGTGACCTAATAATAATGGATAATGTTAAATTAATGAGAATCTAGTTGATTATGTGATTATTGTGTTATGTTTATGTGTTTGCATGTTTTTAAATGCTAATTAGAAAATTAATCGCGTAACGCGGAAACGTGCCTATTTATTCGTATGTCTTGTGTTTTTATAAAGATAAGATATATAATGTTTTTCATTAGTTTATATCTTTATTATTAAGTTAAAAACACTTTACAAAGAGTTTAAAGCCTAGTTTTTATAAAATACAAATTACAAGGGTTAAAAGGGTAATTAAGTAAATTAAAATTAAACAAAACAAATCCCAAACCCCAAATCTCACCCATCGGCTGCGAATCACCCACACACACCCTCCCCACTTTGAATTCGACCAAGATCAAGTTCCTAAGCCAAGATTTTGATCGATTTCAAGCATACAACTCGTGGGAATCATCAATTGCAAGCTATAACATGTTTAAAGGTTAGATTTTTCATGTTTTTGTGGATTTTTTTTTTAGGGGCGAACCCTAATTCGTGAATGATGGTTCATGGGGCGAATTTGATGTTGTTTGATGATGTTAGTATGTTAGTTGGATGATTACATGTTGTTTTACGTTGATTATGCATGAATTCTATGTTTTTAGTGGATTGATCATGAACTTTGATTATGAAGCAAACCCTAGTTCGAAAATGGCATGATTATGCATGATGGATGATTGTTTGATGAATGTATGATGATTAGTAGGTGGTATGAATGTTAGGATACATTGATTTTCAAGAAATGGTGAATTGAAGTTGGTGTTCATAGGTTACTAATAATAGTAACTTTATTCATGTAATGATGATCTAGTGATGGATAGATGTTATGGATGTGTTCATGATGATGATTAGATGCTAGATGTTGTTATGAATGCTAGAAATCTTTGAATGGATGTTGTTGTTCATAGCTTGCCAAAAGTAGAAACTTTTGTTCATGAAGATTGTTAGATAATGGTAATTAGTAATGTTGATCATGTCTAGATATTGCTATGAGCTTGAGATGGTATAATTATGATAAATTCATGAATACATTGGATGGTGATAGATGTTGGGATGTCTTCCAAAAGGGAAACTTTATTTGCATAAAGTCTGAAAAATGATAGCTTGAACATGTTTGGGATGTTAGGAGCATGTTAGTATGATCATGGATAGATTCTAATATCGTTAGGACATGGTAATTGGTGTATGTAATGCCGGGGTAATCATGAATAATAGTTGGACATTTATGATCATGTATGATTGGATGTTGATTAGTAGTAGGACATCATGTTCGGGATTGGTAATTGATTGTTGTGATGTGTAGAATGCAATGCATATGGTTAATGAATATGGTTATGATCATCATACACGCGTGCGAATCTGAGGCCCCTACTTAGTAGGATTGGCAAGGTTTAGGATTTGAAGTGGTGAGTGGCTTCACATGGCATATGGTGCGTGGTTTGATCTTGTGTGACATGTTAGTTGTGTTATAACTAGTGGATATGTTAATGTTCTAGATTCGCATGACTTGTATGATCTTGGTTGTATGATGATCTAAGTGTTACACCTGGATGATATAGCATACATATGATCTGTTTGAATGTTAACTATGTATGATATATGTGTATGATTACTTGAATGGTTTACAACACATAAAGTCACCAATGGGTCAAAGGGTCAACTAGGTCAAACATGTCTGTTTGTTTGAAATCTTGAGTCCTTGGTTGTAGTGTACTTAGGGTTTCACATGTTCTTTGTACACGTACTCACGTACTTATATGAACTAGGTAACCTCTGAAGGTTGTCTGTCTATTATGTTTGACAAGTCAAACTCTGTGTATCTATACGTATATCAGGTGAGTTCATGCCCCACTTTTTATTACTCTTTTTTGGGGGAGATAGCATACTGGTAAATCACGAACGCTTTATGTATTCAAGTTGTGTACAATATTATATAGTGTTGATATCATGGAAATGTCCTCACACTTTCGAATTGTTAATATTGAATAGCGGGGAAATTTGGGTAGTAATACTGGGTCTGACGAGCCCCACCTGTGTGACTCGAGGTCAACCGGGTGCAAGTTGTCCTAATGAACATTGTCACCACCTGTTAAGTCGTGGCAGGAGGAAACAACGTAACACAGTCAGCTTCAATTGCGAAATCACTATGAAATAATATTTATTGTTAATGGACTAGCTATCTGTTATAATGCGCTACTTGTATATCTCTATTATTAAACTGTTTATGTTTGAATATCTCTTGAACTCACCAACCATTGTGTTGACATTTTAGTATGCTATTCTCAAGTCATTAGCTTGCTTGCCCTAGGAGCACTGCATGGTTCACTGCATTCTATGACACGGTCTTCAAGACAATTTTATCATTTTAATGATTAATGATTACTCTTTTGGGTTGGCACATGTTTTGCCATAATTATACTTTTATTTCTTTGGGTTGTTTTCAAAACGCTTCCGCACTGTTTAAAGTTTGTACTTTGGTTGATTTTATTTAAATTATGGCATATAGAGTCGTTCTGAGTAACTATTGACTGTGATCCTGGTTTGTTCACACGCCTCACGGTAAAACTCCGCAAGTGGATTTTGAGGGTGTGACACCGGATGCTTCAACAGATCAATCTTGATGAACAAGTTGAAGAATAGGAGGCTCCTACTGATGAGCCAATTCAAGAAGAAGAACCATGTGCTCATGATCAGCAAACTGTTGATGAGCATGTTGGAGAAAGAGATAAAGGTCAAAGGTTAGTGTAACCCCAAGTGGATGTAGTAGATGATCTTCATACTAAACCTCATGTTCATGATATGGCATCACCATTTTGTACCCTCACCGATACCATCTCCCCAAAGAGCACCATTACCATCACCTCACAGATCACTAATCCCATCAACTCAAGCACAACATATAACTTCTACAGATATATCTCCAATCCATCATTCACCCATTTTATCTGCTCAACCATCTCCCATTACTACCAAGCCTATTGAGTTTGGTGATTCTACCAGCTCCTCAGAGAAATCCAAATCATCATCTGATAAGCAGGATCACCCAAGCCCAATACCTGTAAAGAAAGTCACTTCTGAGGTTGCTCCTTTAAAAAGCTATGTAGAATCTATTGTCAACAAACCAAATGAGTAGGATGAGTTAATTTTAGAACTTATACAAAAGGTAGCCAAGATGGAAAGATTACTCAACAAAAGATCTAGCATTATTCAAGACAGACTTCTGGAGCATGATGAGAATGATAATGAGTTAAAAGAGATGAAAGAAAGATATGAGGCAGAAAAGAAAGAAAAGGAAAAGGAGATTAAAATTTTAAAAGCTGCTCTTCAACAATCCAGAGAGGAAATAAGTGGTTAGGTGGACACTTTAGCCATACAGACAATTGCTATGAGAGAGCAAGAAGAATTGATTGAAGAATAGGCTAAGATCATTATCAACTTGCAGAACCAGAATGAAAGCCTAAACAAAAGAGTATTTGAGCTGGAAATGTTGGTTGAAATCAAAAGGGAAGCTAAAGCATAAGTGATAAAAGATGATGAGAAAAATAACTGATATTAGTGAGAAAGAAGCTACTTTTGAGAGCTCATCAGGAGAGAGTGGTGATGTCTCTCCTCCTGCTAAATGTATGAGATTCTCTAAAACTAAAAATGGAGAAAGACAAGCAAGACAAAGCATGATGAGTCTAGCTTGGAAATGATAGTTTACTCAGAGAAAATAGCTGATATTCACTGTGAAGAGGCTGAATTCAACGTCATGATTAAAGCTCTAGATAGCTTCATAGCTGAAGAATTTTTCATTAATGATGATTTTTGGGACTTCATAGTTGATCAGACGACTGTTGCTAAAAATATAGTTGTTCTTCCTCAGTCTACTATCCCTCTTGGGAAGGAATTAAGCATGCAACTAGTGTCTGCTGTATCACTCATCGAAGAACAAAAGAAAGCTGATTAAAAGACTATGTGAAGAGAAACAAGAGATAGAAGAATCAACTGTTGTTGTACATGAACCAGAATAGTCAAAGGATGAAAAATTGCCTCAAGAAGCTGAATAGCCTGAAACCTCATCTGGTCCATCAATGCAAACATATACTAGAAGGAGGAAGTACTTAAGAGAGAAGGCTAAGGGAAAAAGGCCAATTGTAGAAGAAATACCAAGCAAGAAAAGTAAAAAGGATGATCCTAGAAGCCTTGCAACTATTGTTGAATTTTTGGAAGAACATGAACAAGCTAAAGCTCAACTGAAAAAGAAGGCTGATTTTGTAGACCTTGTAGATGGAGAAATTGAGGGTGGCTATGTGGTTGATCAACCAATACCAGTTGATAGCCCTATGAATGAGGAAAAATCAGTTCAAGAAATGGCTGAAAAGGCATAGATTGCCGATCTAATAGTGAAAGCCATGTTCTTAGTCAATCATGGATATGACCCATATGAAGTGTTCAGTATGACCTATGAGGGAATAAAGATAGAAAAAGAAAAATTGAACAAGCTGTTGGGCCCCACGTTTGAGACAAAGTATGAGAAGACTCTTTCTCCCGAAGCTTTTGTGCCCAAAGTATCATCCATGAAAAAGAAAACATCTACTCCTCATTCATTATATCTTGATCCCTACAAAATGTCTGATAGGGAAATAGAGGATTATCTCTCCAATCAAGGGTTCACAAAGAGAAAGCTTGGAAACATGAAGACAAATTTCCTAAGGGTTGCCATCCTTAGGTCGAACAATGAGAAGAAAGAAAGGCTTAAGAAACTGGAAGAAGAAATTACGAGTAAGAAGCCTTGAACTAGAGTGTCAGCTCAAGATATGTAGCTCACCCATAGAGATAATGACTCTTTGGCATGTGTACAACATAGATATCCTGAGTGGTATGCAGAGCCTTCACAATTGAAACTTCAAGAATGTGCGACCACTATAGAGATGATCAAAGGTGTGCCTACTCCCAAGGGAAAGACTAATCAAAAAATCATTTCTTGGAAGTACGACAGTGACTGGAGTATGTTCATGGTCAAAAGGATCTTAGGGCTGGTTCAATTCTTTACAGAGTACTATGCTCTTGTAAATGCCCTAGAGATTCATGACTTGAAGGAACTAGCCAATTTGGAACTGATAAATCATAAGGCTATGTTTAGGGGGTATGAGTTTGAAGAGACACTCAGAATGTTCAAAAGAACTGACAACTTCAAATCTCTAAAGGCTATCTATATGAGGAAAGATAGATCCTTCATCAACCCACTTGAAAAGAAAAGGGCTAAACAAGTAGAGGAAATTGTGTTTCAAGAGCTTGATGTGAAACCAACTGAGTCATTGAAAAGAAAGACGGTGTCTGGCACTCATTCATCCATACCAATTTCCAATGTTTATTATGATGAAAAGACTTATGAGTTGGTAATTGAGAGAAAATGGGGAGGAAAGGAAGGTGCAGAAATTAGACTGCTTAGTGGATATGAGGTGAGGCTACTTGATGAATCATACATCTGCTACATATACACGAGACACTTCAAAGAAATAGCAAACAAGCTCGGAGAAGAAGACATGCACTTCTTCTTAAAGTGTATTAAAATACTAAAAATGGCATATGATCAGATCATTGCCAAAAGAGAGAAAAGAAAGAAGAAAAACACTCCTCTACAACTAGGAAACATTATGAACCTAGAGGTTGATGTGGATGGAGCTTTACTGATACATAGGGATGGGATATCTACTGTATCCATATGGGAACCAATTTCTCATAAGAAACCACCATTAGAAGCCATCTACACTATGAGTCAGATGAAGATACATGTGCTAAACAGAGAGAAGATATTAGATGCAAATGACTTGGTCAACATGATAAAGGCCATTTTGGATCCAACACAAGCAGAACCTCAAGTGCCTCCACAAGGCCTAGCAGAATCCTCACAACCTCTACCACCACTAAACCATTGAATAACATAGGTTGTATAATCCGTAGGAGGAGTATTGTTAGACCCTGAAAGGATCATACATACCATTGCATGGTGAGTTGATGGTTGTTCTGCTAAAAATCCCACAAGTCCAAGAACCATATTTGTACACGCAGAAGACATAGAACAAATGTTGACAAGTGTTTGTTCTTTTGCATTAACAAATGCGGATAGCCTAATAGATATGCGGACAACTTTTGTGCATCCTTATTTGCAAATGCGGATAGCAGGACAACAAATGCACATAAGTACTTGTTCATTCGCATTACTCAATGCATATGACAAAACTACTAATGCGGATAACAAAAGAAGAAATACTAATCAAGTCCAACTCATCCGCATTTGTCAATGTGGATGAACAAAAGATATGCTGATAAAGACTTAGACTAGTTCTGGTGTATAGGTCAGGGGTAGTTTAGTCATTTTGTAAAAAGGCATCTCGTCAGCATAAAAATAGAATAGAAAACCTCGTACATGAGGTGACTATTGATAGACAATTAGAATATTTTGTGTCTTACATTCTCAAGGTGTATTATTACTGTTTAATGCTCAAACCCTAGCATTTATTGTAATCAATCACCTTTATCAACACAAACAAGCACTTATGACTATTTCTTGCATTGAATGTTTATTGATTGTTTGATCCCGCCATACAATCTTTAACACAATTATTATATTTGATCCTAGTAAGAATCTTAATCTCACTACCTAGTCATTTCTGCTACAACCTTTTTCTTGAGAATCTTTTAACATTCTTGAAGGTATCTCACTCGATATTTTAGTCATTCTATGGGTGGAACTCAGTTTTCACCTTGAAAACCTTCTTTTTGGGTGATATTTGCACCATCTAATTTGCACATCTTGTAACACTCCGAATTAAAGATTGTAACCCGCTCAAAAATAGTTTCCTAACCTTCTAATAACTTGTTATTAAAGTTACATAAGGTTTTGGTAATGTTTAAACATGATTTATAACATTTTACACATGTATAATGGGTGAAAATGGTGAAATCACTATTTTACAACTTGTTCATGGGTTATATGATAAAACCATGAGTTATAATCTTTATTTCAATATGTTTTGGATGATATTGGGTGTATGATGTGATGTCAATAGATGAAAATTTATAAAAGTAGGGATTGTAAGCATTTTGAACATATACAGGGACCCGAAAGGTGGTAAAATGACTTAAAAATAAGAGAATTTAGATTTTAACCATATTAAAAATTATTCCAGGCTTAAAAAGGGTTAATAAAGTGGTTTGGATCTGATTTGTTGATTAAATGGTGAAAAGACAATTTAAAAGGAATTTATAACTAAAAACGGGTATTAACCGCGTGATGTTTTGAGGGAAATCTTAGAAATAATGATATAAAACCAAAATCCATGGAAACCATGTTATTTCAGTAACTTAGGTTCTATAATACTTAAGGTCATTGAAAAATTGGTCAAACAAGTTTTTAATGGACAATTACGGGTAAAAACGCGTTATAACTGGTTAATCGTAAAAACGAGGCTTTCAACTAAAAAAGGCTTAAAATACATTCTCAACAGATATGAAACTTATAAAAAAAGTCCCTAAAATGATATTTAAAGGCTAAAGACCAATATGTAGAAATTAATACTTAACCGTTAAAAACCTTCGGTTTTACCATAACCGGTAACGTAAAACATAAGAATACTAAATGTAGATACATGTGTACCTAGTTTATGAGCTTAAATGTAAAAGTCTTTCATGTCTTAGAAATATGTAATGAATTGGTTCAATGAAATAGTTGGATTCATTATGCCCAAGACACATAAAACATTGATGTGGTTAGTACGTTATCATCCAAGTCAGGTCATACCCAATAACAAGCTTAGCAAACACCAATTAGTATTTAATTGATGATATGATCATGCAATTAAATATTTACACCAATTTTAGAAAAGTGGGTTTTCTAAATAAAATTGTATGTGAGATGGAACAACTTATAAGGATATTTTGTTCATGGGTATTATTTGTAATGTTATTTAAATTGGTTAAATAACATAAAGTAATAAAAGTGTGTATGAGTTATACAATTAAATGGTTAGTTATATAACTTATCTAAATGACTAGTTAAAACAAATGGTAAATAAAATTTTGGGGGGAACCCCAATTTAACAAAATTTTGGCCGCCCCTTTAAGGGGGTTGGTGCCTTTTGTTTCTTGGAAAAAGTTTACATTAACTAGTTACACACTCAAGCAAGTCTCTCTCTCTTACATGCAAAAGGACCACAAGAACAAACTCTCTCTTTTTAAAGAAAGGGTTCACGGCTGGAATTGGGTTCCAGCAGCCTTCTTGATCCGTTTTTGTGTACAAATCCTAGCAAGAAAGGTCTTTATTTGATGCTTGTGGGTATGGAAGCTTGAGGACACCTTTTCCTTGGTGTTTTGGTTGTTCAAGAACATCATCATCTTCATAAAATCACACGTTTTTGATAGTCCAACAAAGGTAGTTTCATATGTGTTGTTCTGGTTGTTATTTCTTCTTGATAGTTGGTTGATTCATATATATTTGATTCTATGTTCTTGGGTTTGTTGTTGCTAAGTTATATGCCTTAATTTTCATTTTACAAAACATAATATTAAGGTTTATTTCCGCTGTGTTTTTCATGTTTAAATGGTTAAACAGCTTTAATAACTTGTCCAACAAACCCAACATTGGCATTGAGAGCCGGATATGTTGATGACTAGTTTCTTTTGTCCCTGTAAAATTGGTTTTATGGGACTTTAATAGCCTAATAGGGGCTGTTTTGTGATGATATGATGAATCCCCAATCTTTCAAGGTTATATCTTACTAATGGGTTTGATAGAACACAAAAATAAACAAGTTTAACCTTTTAAACTTTCTGAAAAACGCAGCGGAAGTAAAGCATTATAACATGTTAATAATCTGAAAAATTCATGTTCTTAATGATGTTTTAAGATGGAAAAACAAACCCAAATCAAAAGGATCTTTAATATGTGAATGAACAAGCTATATAAACACATAAAACATTCATAATGTGACAACCAAACAAGCTGCCAAACTACCTCCTTCTAGCAGCTAAAACGACCAAGAGAAGAAGGATGATGAATGCTCAAAATCTCGTCCAAGGCTCCAAAAGAGGATCCCTCAAGCTTGTATACCCCAAACCTCCTTGCAAGCACCTTCTTGTTAGGGAGAATAACACCAAGAACCACACAAAACACCCACTCCTGCTGCTGCTATATCCGTAAAAGGAGAGAGGAGAAGAGAGAGTTCTTTTGTGTTTGCATGTGGGAGAGAGAATGAGATTGAGTGAGTTAGTAGGTTAAGTGTGTAGCATTCAAGGATATCAACAAAACCAAGAGAGACCAACCCCCAAGGGCGGCCGAATCCCCTTGTTTATTTGATTTCCCCCCAAAAGTTAAAATGAAATGTTAACACATTAAACAAGTCATTTCCTTTTAAAAGATGTTCAGTCATAAACCCTTTTATTAGAATAACACTTATACACTCACTAATTATTTGATGTTATTTAAATAACTTAAATAACATACAAACAATATCTATAAACAAAATATCCACATAAATTGTTCAATCTCATATGCAACTTATTTAGAAAACCCATTTTCTAAATTTGGTGTTATTATTTAATTGCATGATCATATCATCAATTGAATAATTGTCGGTGATTGCAAAGCTTGTTATTGGGTATAACCCGACTTGGATCATGACATACTAACCACATCAATGTTCTATGTGTCTTGGGCACATAGAATCCAACACTTACATGCTTATGATTAAACCTTGAAAGAAAGATGTCAAATGGTTGATTATATTTTGTTTGGACAAAAACCCTAAATTCTTGGTTTATGTTGGCAGAAAATTTAGTGTTAAATGGGGATTTATTTTTGTTCTTGAATGTTGTATATGTTGTTTCATATTGGTGCATAACCTAGCCTTGACCTTGTGTTGATTTGGTTTTGGTTGATTTCATTCTTTATGGGTTGTAATATGATTCTTTTGTGCTTGTTGATGGTTGTAATTTATTTATTAATTCAACGGTGATGTAATAGATAGATTTAGTGTATTTTCTTTTATTAGAAAATTTGTATTAGGATATAAATTTTGTAAAAGAAGATGCAAAAGTTGGAAGCACAAAGGGAAGACACAAGAGACGGACTTGAAGCATTTGGATGCAACTTCAAGTGGGGGTCTTTGGAGATCTTATCTTGTGTTTTGTGATTAACCCTTAGGAAAGACCAAATGACAACACTTGTGATGACAAACAAGTGTGGTCAACTTAGTGGGTATTGTTATGCATTTGTGATTGTTTGATTATGCTTGTTTGGTTGTTTGTTATATGATGGTTGTTTGATATTTGGATGTGCATAACAAACTAATTAACAAACAAAACAAGCTGAAAATTTATGGTTCCTTATCATTAAGTGATTAATAAAAGGTTATTAAAAGGATTAATGATTCTAATAAAAAGGGTTTTTACTAAAAAGAGAACCATAGGGTACCATGTATTTGAAAGCATGCAACTACAAGGTAAATAGAGTTTTCATAAGTAGAATTACTCAAAACTTA
The DNA here is from genome assembly GCA_025506515.1 of Flaveria trinervia. Classification (NCBI taxonomy): domain Eukaryota; kingdom Viridiplantae; phylum Streptophyta; class Magnoliopsida; order Asterales; family Asteraceae; genus Flaveria; species Flaveria trinervia. Next base: position 75,146,482 of record CM046448.1, read on the forward strand.
AATCCCTTTGGAAACGAGTTTAACACCATCCTTTAACACGACACTCGAATCACTTGAGAACTAATTGTGGGATAAAGGTCACCAAACCACTTTTAGGGAACTTGTGTGTTTGAGGTGGGCTTAATGTATTTGTGGGATAAAGGTCACCTAACCACTTGTCTATGTAAACTCACATGTGTGTGTAAATAGGACGACTTAATGAATTGGAAAGCATGTGCATAGGGTCACTGAATCATGGTGTACAATGATGTTGATGGGATTTTACATGCCAACTAAAAATAAGATGTTTAACCAATCCTATAAGACTAGACATTGCAAAAGGTTGCAATTGTCAAATGTTGACTACCTTGTTAAGTTTAAATAATGGGATAAAAGACATCTAACCATTATTTAAAAGTAACGTTGGATTCTAGGTTTCAATTATTAATTGCCTGTGAGACATAAAAGGGTATTAATGATTAAAATTTAATTTTTTAGAAATACTAATATGAACTTTGTAAATTTTGTAGAAATGGCCGCAAACAATAATGCTACCACCCCGACCGTCCATACCCTATCGCTAAGAACCATCATAGAAAGGGATCGTCTTAACCATAATAATTTTATGGACTGGTTTCAAAACTTGAGAATGGTTCTCAAGCAAGAGAAAAAGGCCTATGTCCTTGACAATCCCATTCCTAACCAATCCTACCCCGAGGATGTTGAGGCCTATAACGATTGCCTTTAGTGTACTGAGGATTCCATGCAGGTTTCCTGCCTCATGTTGGGAATTATGATTCCTGAACTCCAAAAGGACTTGGAGCATCATGGGACATATGACATGATTACCCAGTTGAAGGAAATGTTCCTTTAACAAGCTAGGGTAGAGCGCTTCGAAACGGTTTGAGCGCTTCATGCGTGTGCTTGGAAGAAACCCAATTGCTATCATCTTATGTTCTCAAGATGAAAAGCCACGTTGATTGCCTCGAGAGGCTTAACTGCCCCGTCTCAAAAGAGCTGGCCACGGATTTGATCCTTAATGGCCTAACTAAAAGGTTTGAGACGTTCATAATGAATTACAATATAAATCGGTAGGACAAGAGCCTTGGTGAGTTTCACACAATGCTCAAAACAGCCGAGGAAGGGATGGGTAGAAAGGTTCTACATGTTCTCTCGATCAATGAGGGAGGCAATAAGAAAAGGACATTCCCCGATCCCAAGGCAAATGTTGCCAAAGGAAAAGGGTACATGAAAAGCAAAGGGAAAGGGAAGGCTAAAGCAGAAACTCCAAAGCCTATGCTTAAGAAGCCTAAGGTAACGGAGAACTATCAATACTTTGAGTGTGGTGAGGTAGGACATTAGAAAAGGAATTGTCCAACCTATCTCAAAGAGTTGAGAAACGAGAGGGATGTTGGTCAAACCTCAGGTACAACTTTCATCATACATATTGGTTTAAATGTTATTACTTCAAACACATAGGCATTGGATACCGGATGTGAAACTCACATTTGCAATTTGTTGCAGGGGTTTAAAAGAAATAGGAACTTCAAGAAGGGAGACACAAGTCTCTACATGGGCAACAGAACAAAAGTTGATCTCGAAGCCTAAGGAGACTATATTTTTAAACTTTCAAATAACTTGGAAGTTGTTCTTATGAACATTTTGTCTGCTCCTAGTTTGACTAGGAACATAATTTATGTTTCCCTTTTGAAACAATGTGGTTATGAATTAAAATTTGGTAACAATGGTATTCATGTTTGTATGGATGATGTATTTTATTTCAAGGCTATGCCTTTTAATGGTATCTATGAATTGGTTCATGATGATTCATCGTATAATAACTCATTGTACCAAACAAGCACCAAGAAACTTAAAATGAGTTTAAGTGGTTCTTATCATTGGCATTGTTGTGTGGTCACATAAACAAGAAACGGATTCAAACACTTCAAAAGAATGGTCTTTCGAAAACAAATAAAAATGGTTCATATGATAAGTGTGAATCTTCTTTACAAGGTAAGATGACCAAGTCGCCCTTTAGTGGTACTAACAAAAGGGAAAACGACTTATTGGGAATCAAACATTCGGTGTATGTGGTCCTTTTAAGACAATGACTAGAAATGATGAAAGATACTTCATTACCTTTACCGATGATTATAGTCGCTATGGTTATGTGTTCTTGATGACACATAAATATGAAGCTTTTGAAATGTTCAAAATCTTCAAGAATGAAATAGAAAATCAACTCAATAAAACTATCAAAGTTCTTCGTTCAGATAGAGGAGGTGAATACCTTAGTGAGGCTTTTCAGGATCATTTAAGAAGTTGTTGGATTGTCTCACAACTTACTCCACCTGGAACACCACAATATAATGTTGTGTCTAAAAGGAGAAACCGAACCTTATTGGATATGGTTCGATCTATGATGGCTACAAGCTCACTACCTCTATCATTTTGGGGTTTCGCATTGGTCTCCGCGACTCGTATTTTGAATATAGCCCCGTCCAAGAAAGTGGAATTGACACCTTTTGAATATGGCATGGAAGTGTACCATCACTATCATATTTAAAATTATGGGGTTGTGAAGCTTATTTTAAGCTAAACACCCAAAACAAGTTGGAAAGTCGATCCACTAAGTGTATATTTGTTGGATATCCCAAAGACTGTATAGGATACTACTTCTTTGATCCAACAGAGTAAAAAGTATTTATTGCTCGAAAGGTAGAGTTCTTGGAAGCTAAGTTCCTTATAGAAGGTAGAAGGAATAACGTATAGAACAGTGGAATTTGATGAGGATCAAGATCCACAAGCCGATACACGTTTGGTTGACACTAGCAATCAACAAGAGGTTGTTGATGATGTTCAAGAGGTTGATCAAAACACACAAAACGTTCGCAGATCTGGTAGAATTAGCATTCCACCTGAAATATATGGATGTTTCATGAATGGATGCTATGTGGTTGACTCCGATGAACCGACTACATACCATGATGCAATGTCCAATTCAGATTGTGACAAATAGCTGGAAGCCATAAATGTAGAGATGCAATCAATGTATGACAACCAAGTTTGGGAATTGGTTGACCCTCCACTTAACTCCAAAGCGATTGGATGCAAGTGGGTTTACAAGAAGAAAACGGATATGCATGGAAACTTGGATACTTACAAAGCACGACTTGTAGCAAAAGGTTTCACTCAAACTCAAGGGGTTGATATGATGAAACCTTCTCGCCTCTGGCAATGTTAAAGTCAATTAGGATATTATTTGCCATAGATGCATATTGTGACTATGAGACTTGGCAAATCGATGTTGAAACCACTTTTCTTAATGGACATCTCAAAGAGACTATTCATATGGTTCAGCCTGATGGTTTTGTTGATCCACAACATCTAATAAAGTATGCAAGCTAAAGAGATCAATCTACGGATTGAAACAAGCATTGAGAAGTTGTAATTTGATGAAGAGATCAAAAAATTTGGTTTCATCAAGAACACTGACGAGGCTTGTGTATATAAGAAGGCTAGTGGGGGCATAATTACATTCTTAGTATTGTATATTGATGACATACTACTTTTCTGGAAATGATATTCCAACCATGGAAAGTGTGAAAACCTGGATTGGAAGTTGTTTTTCCATAAAACATCACGGTGAAGCTGCATATTTTGGGAATAAAGATCTATAGGTATAGATCAAGGCGGTTGATAGGTCTAAACCAAAGTGCATATGTTGATAAAGTCTTGAAAAGTTTCAAGATGGAAAACTCTAAGAAAGGTATGGTACCTATTCAAAGAGGGACAATATTGAGTACATCTCAATGTCCAAGCTCAAAGAATGAGCAAGATCGAATGAAGGAAATCCAATATGCGTCTGCTATAGGATCCATCATGTGTGTGATGATATGCACTAGACCGGACGTGTCAAGCGCATTAAGAATGACAAGCAGATATCAATAGAATCCAGGTAATAGCCATTGGATGGTTGTTAAAAGTATATTGAAATACCTTAGGAGGACTAAGGATATGTTTCTAATATATGGATCTAATGAAAAGGAACTCATTGTAAAAGGTTACACGGAAGCGAGTTTCAAAACTGATCGAGATGATTCTCGATCGCAATCGGGGTATGTCTTCATTATGAATGGAGGAGTAGTGTCCTGGAAGAGTTCAAAAAAAGATGTGGTAGCATTGTCCACTACGGAATCCAAATAGAAAGCCACCTCATTAGCAGCTCAGGAAGTTGCATAGATAAAGAAATTTATCGTCGATCTAGGGGTGGTCTCTGCCATTGAAGACCCCCTCGAAATCTTTTGTGATAACGAGGGTGCTATTGCTCAAATCAAGGAACCCTATGCACATCAAAAGACTAGACACATTGAGCGGAGATTCAACTACATAAGGGATGAATTTGAAAAGGGATATATATATGTATTCATAAAGTTCACACCGATCAAATCATTGCAGATCCACTCAAGAAGCTCCTTGAAAGGGCAAAGCATGAAAGTCATACTTGTTCCTTTGGATTTCGATATTCTAGTGATTGAAATGATCTGGTTATGTTCATTTTTGCATGTATACATCCATGAATATGTTTATTATTCTAAATGTCCGTAGTCAGTCATGTTTGTGGGAACAAATATTAACATAAGACTATTATGAACATGGATTGGTGGATATTCATAAGGCATGAATATAGAGCAATTGGTTGCTACCAAAGTTTGTAGATATTTGTGGATACAATTATTGGACTGAGCCGCTTCTCAAATTTTACTACATGGAATCTTCTTGATTGATCATAAGTAAATTTGAGTAAAGGTGAATATCATTTGGTATCCTCCGACCTGAGATAGATATTGGGTTTTGATATTCACCAAAATGTTATACTTTGAGCTAGTTCTTTACTGCACTGAAATAGTGGACAATATATAAGGCTATGTTCAGGTGTGACACGAGGTGATTGTGAGAAACATATGTAGTCAAGATGGAATTTGTTTCTTTGCCTCTTTGAGAGCAAGATTTCTAAGGCCTGATTAAGTTAAATCAACAAGGAATTCTGTGTCCTTGGATTTAACATGACATCTGTAACAAAAGGATAAATGATTGATTCACCTAAATCATCTGAAGTTAAATACTTGAAGGACATGAAGTTATTGAATGGCTTTTTGTCATGCGTATTAGGGTAGTAAACCGTTGTTAGGCGGTATTTACAGCTTGCATCAATCTTCTATGAATCTGTGCAAGTGGGAGATTGTTGGATTACTTATGCCCAAGACACATAGAACATTGATGTGGTTAGTACGTTATGATCCAAGTCGGTCATACCCAATAACAAGCTTAGCAAACACCAATTAGTATTTAATTGATGATATGATCATGCAATTAATATTTACACCAATTTTAGAAAAGTGGGTTTTCTAAATAAAATTGTATGTGAGATGGAACAACTTATAAGGACATTTTGTTCATCGGAATTATTTGTAATGTTATTTAAATTGGTTACATAACATCAAGTAATAAAAGTGTGTATGAGTTATATAATTAAAGGGTTAATTATATAACTTATCTAAATGACTAGTTAAAACAAATGGTAAATAAAATTTTGGGGGGAACCCCAATTTAAACAAGATTTCGGCCGCCCCTTTAAGGGGGCTGGTGCCTTTTGTTTCTTGGAACAAGTTTACATTAACTATTTACACACTCAAGCAAGTCTCTCTCTCTTACATGTAAAAGGACCACAAGAACAAACTCTCTCTTTTGGAAGAAAGGGTTCACGGCTAGAATAGGGTTCTAGCAGCCTTCTTGATCCGTTTTGGTGTACAAATCCTTGCAAGAAAGGTCTTTGCTTGATGCTTGTGGGTTTGGAAGCTTTAGGACACCTTTTCCTTGGTGTTTTGGTCGTTCAAGAACATCATCAACTTCATAAAATCACACGTTTTTGACAGCTCTACAAAGGTAGTTTCATATGTGTTTTTTTGGTTGTTATTTCTTCTTGATAGCTAGTTGATTCATATATATTTGATCCTATGTTCTTGGGTTTGTTGTTGCTAATTTATATGCCTTAATTTTCAGTTTACAAAACATAATATTAAGGTTTGTTTCCGCTGCGTTTTGGATGTTTAAATGGTTAAACAACTTTGATTATATGTCCAACAAACCCAACAGAAATATGATATATGATTTGATGTCTATCTAACTTTAATTCATATTTATGACTTCTTATATAGGTTTGAGGTTGTTGTACACAATTCTAAGTCAATAATGATTGAGTAATATGTTCAACATAGTCGGATGAGTATTCATGCTAATGGGCCATACTTATGGACCATACGCATGAATACATCATGCTTATGGACTAGTCGCACGACTGAACGAGGAGACTAGATCAGTCGTATGATTGAGACATAAGATTGACTCAGTCGCATGACTGAACCTTTAGTCGTGCATACCACTTAATTCGTGGAAAAAAGAACTTTTTGGAGAAAATTGAAGAGCACTTCGTATACACATGAACCTTAGCCGTCCACAACATCCCAAACAGCCAGTCCAAGTTCATAGTTTGTTCTTGATCGATTCCTACTTGTTCTTAGCCTTCATTAATTCTCAAATCGAATAGGTTAATGTTCTCACTAATTGGATCACCAATCAAATAGGATTCCACACTATTTGATTTGGTATAAACGCTGAATCTGTTAGTATTCCGTACGTACACGTCCTGACAAGTGGTATTAGAGCTTTGGCTCTTGATTTTGCATTTGATTTGATTAGTTTTGGTGTAAAACTCATGTTTAAATTCAAAAGAGTCATCTTTTTCAGTCCAAAGGTGTTTTTTTTTTTCGCTATTTTCAAGCGTTGAACTTTAAGTTTTTCATCATACGGCAGATTAGAGTTTCTAGGAAAATCGTTTTTGGTGTCAACGTGTCAAAAATTCAATTTTTTTCACACACAGCAGCCTTCAGTCGCACGAATAGCTCATTCGTACGATTGAACTCAATCACATAGTCCATCCGCACGATTGAACTTAATCGCATAGTCCATCCACACGACTAAACCCAGTCGCATTCCTCATCCGCACAACTGAACAACTCCAGTCATTTGAGTCCATTCGTCTTGTTCATACACATGACTGAATCCAATCACACCATTGAATTCATTTGCACCCTTCTTTTGCACGAGTGATCCATACTTATAGTTCATTCGCATGATTGAAACTGCCTTGTTCTCCAAGTACCAAGTTTATAAAAATGGAAGATCAGTTTGCTGCGTTCACTGCTAGAAAGAACTCTCGCATCCAGAACCTACTGCTTCTGGAGAATGAGATTGGAAAGCAAAACAAACTGCCGAAGATTATAACATTGGATGCTTATCCACAACGGAAACAGTAGTTTGAGATCTATTTAAATAGAGTGGATCCCAATCTTTGGTTATCTATTGAGACTTGCTACACTGTACAAGTTAGTGCAAATGGAGTCAAGCTAACCTTGGGTGGAATGAGTGAGGCGCAGAAGGTTCAGTTCAATGCGAAAAAGAAATTTTATGCCCTGTTGACTCAGTTGATACCGAAAGACATCTTACATCAATTTTCTAAGAACAAGCAGGCCAAAAAGCTATGGGAAGTATTGGAAAAGAGATATGAAAGAAATGCAATGCAAAATGAACTGAAGGCTAAGGCTCTCAAGAAGGAGTTTGATAATTTCTACTCTATTGGAAATGAGAGCTTGGATGACATCATCGACAGGTTCTACCATCTGATGAGTGAGCTACACACTCATGGTGTGACGACGTCTATGGAAGATAAAGTTTCAAGCTTTGCAGATGGGTTTCCGGAAAAATAGGACTCATTTGTGTCTAATCTAAGACATAATGAAATACTTGCAACATTAGACATAAATGACTTTATCTTGAAGTTAAGGGAAGAGGAACTAAGAATGAAGTATAAGTCAAAAAAAAGGATCCTACGTGCAGAATCCTTCACTCTACAACTGGGTTCCAACTCCAGCTGATTCAGGAGCACCTTTACAAACAACTTTCATCTCTAGTTCTTTTGCACCTTCTCAAACCAGTACCGCAGGAACCGAGACGTCAGGGTCATCTGGAACCCAATATATAGCACCTGAGGCAAATAATACAAAGTTGAAGACTGAGAACCTCAGTAATGTTACAGTGGAGGTTGCAAAAGAACACATGGATCTTCTAACAGCAGTGGTTCAATCATATAATGGCTTAATTGTTAGGAAGGTCGGAAATTGTCATCTTGGAGATGAAGACTACAAGCAAGTTGATGAGAACGAGCTAGAAAGAATGGACTTCATGTGGGCTCTAGCGAGTGCAGTTCGAAGTGCTAAAATGTTTGTCAAGAAGACGGGGCAGAATCTAGTAGCCACGAAAGATACGACTTTTGGTTTCAACAAAACCAAGGTCACCTGCTTCAACTTTGGTGAAAAGGGGCATTTAAAATGTGAATGTGCAAAGCCCAAGAAAACTGGAAATGGAAACCCATTTCCTACATTCAACCATCAAGACAAAGACATGGTTGGAACTAGTTCCTCAAGTAAAGAGTCAAAGGCATTAACTGCTCAAGGTGATGAAGGACAAGGCTGGTCCTTCCAATTTGTGTCTCCTGGAGGATCAAAAATTGCCTTTGTTGAAGCATTGGATGATGGATCTACGAGTGAAGGTGAGATAGAAGCTGAGCAAGTGATGTCAGATACAAAAGAAGTTGTGAACATGGTAAATCACTTGGTTGGGGAAGAGCTCAGAGCAACAAGTTTAGAATCTACAGCAACAGAAGAGTCTAACTCTGCTTTGATTGCTGATTCAACTAACTCTTCACAGGTAAGTTCTTTAGATCAATTTATTTAATAAACTTGCTTGTTCTGAATGTGAAAAATATAGGGAAAGCATTGATTTGAAATTTGCTAGGTTATTAGAACACAATGATAACTTAGTGAATGCCTTACAACCCTACATTGAGGCTAATCGTATATTAAGACAAAATGAGTGCAGTTTTAAAGAAAAGTTAGAACTTTTGGGGAAACAACTAAGGGAAACGAGGGTAGTTTCCTTAAATCAATCAAATGATATAAAGTTTTATATAAATTCTTTAAAATAAATCAAAAAGGAGAAAGCAGTTTTGGAAGTCAAGGTTAATTCATTAAAACAAAAACTGCATAGTTCTGCTAGTTCTTCTCACATAGTACAGTACTTAGTGAAAGAACGAAACAATGGGGAAGGTTTAGGATACAAAGTAGTGCCACCACCACATGATATCCTTTTGAATACAATGTAGACCTGTTAATAACAACCCAATTAAGGATCATGTGGTGTCTACTCCTCTAGTTAGTGATCCTGATTCCACGAGTAAGCCTGTGAAATCTGACACTCAACAGAAAGAGACTATTTTGAAATCAAAAGGCAAGATGCCAGTTGAGAATTTGGATGATGCATTTAAAAGGGTTAATGTAAGGTCAGGTTCACCAACGTCCATTTCAGAACCCAAACTAACAAAACCAGTTAAACACAAATGTGTTAATCATCAAAGTCCAACAAAAGCGAACGTTAAAGATGTTCAAAATCTTAAAACAATTAACTTTGTTAATAAGGATGAAAAATCACAAAGAGTAGTGACAAAAGCAAACCAGACACACCTCACACCTTTAATAAACTCAACATCACATAAAAGTTTTCTCCAATCTGTAGAAGCAAGATCTTGCTACAGTTGTGGAAAATGAGGACATATTTCTACTAATTGTCTTTACTATCAGACACCCAGAAAGAAAATTGAACTTTATGATACAAAACCAAGTTATTCTAAAATAAGATCTAACACTCGAACTAAGAGTGTTAGTGAACCTAAAGTTCAAACCATAAGTTAGTCGACTGTTTACGACAAACAGGCCTTACACAAAACTGGCTTATGGAAAGAAAAATCAAGTATAGCATGTGAAAGTGAGAATGATAAGAAGATAGATATGCCATCATCCTCTAAAGGACAATAACTTGAGTTTATGATGTTTGATTCCTCAGGGTTACCCAAGCCAGTTAGGCTTGGGTCTCAAATCTGAACTAACAAGTTTTTTTGACTGTGCAGGGTGTCCGCTACAGTGCTATCACTAATTGCTGGATTATTGATAGTTGGGTGTCCAGGCACATGACAGAGAATTCGTCCCTCCTTTTCAATGTCAAAAAAATCAATGGGGGACATGTTTCATTTGCTGGGAACAAAGGAGGCTACATCACAGCTCAAGGTAAAGTGGGAAACGAGAAAGTCAAGTTTGACAAGGTCAACTACGTTCAACAACTTCAGAATAACTTACTTTCTATGTCCCAGATCTACGATAAAGGATTCGAAGTTGTATTTGATAACAATAAGTGCTACTTGTTGAAAAAGGCCTATTTGATTAAGGACGAAAAAGTTCTTATGTCATCTTCAATATATAATGACTTGTATGTCTTGGATCTATCAAAAGCCTCGACAATAGATCACAAGGTTCAATGCTTCCTGTCAAAAGCAACTAAGAGTGATTCAGTCTCATGGCATAGAAGAAAGGGACACATTAATCCTAGGAAGATGAATTACCTGATTCTATTGATATGCCTCTCGAGCTTCTACACATGAATCTGTTTGGCCCTGTCAGGGCAAAGAGCATTGCTTGAGATCTTTATTACTTTGTAGTCACAGATGATTACTCAAGATACTCTTGGGTGATGTTTCTGAAAGCCAAATCAAAAACTTTTGAATCATTCAAACAAGTGGTAGCAACATTGGAATCACTCTACAAACTCAAAGTTAGACAGATTCGATCAGACAACGGCACTGAATTCAAGAATCAGTAGATGGAGGCATACTGTAGAGAAAGAGGAATTGTTCATCAATTAACCTCTGCCTACACTCCACAGATGAATGGCATAGCTGAAAGGAAGAATCAAAGCATGATAGAGACTGCTTGGACAATGCTAGCAGACTCAAAACTGCTTATTCAATTTTGGAATGGGGTAGTGGCCAATGCATGTTACACACTCAATCGAGTCTTAGTGGTCAAACAACATGGTAAAACATGTTATGAACTACTCAAGTGATGTAAACCCAAGCTGGACTATCTCGAACCATTTGGCGCGCCATGCATGTTGTTGAAGAAGACTCAGACTGGGAAGTTCAGTGGGAAAGCAGAAGAAGGTATCTTTCTCGGATGCAACATACCAGACAACAGAGTTTACAATAACTCAACACGTCAGGTAGAAGTGTGGTGCAATGTATATGTTCAAAGATACACCACCCCCTACTGGAAAAAGACCTTCATTCTTCTTTGACTATGATGAATCTTTTAAGTCCTTCAATTTACCTCCATCCCTTCCTGATGATGAGTTATCGATCAAAATGATGTACGATGTTCTAAACACCCCTCGACAAGACTCGACAACATCGGTTCCACTAGATGACTCTTCTAGTCCTTCAGGGGGAGAGCTTGATGTAACTGACTCATCCTCTTATGATGAAGCAATTGAGACTGCAAATGTGGAACAAAAGGAATAGGTTCCCACCAATGAAAGTACACAAGCATCAAATCCTGATGCTTCTGACACTATGGAACCTCATACTCTAACAGCTATAGATCCTGAACCTTAATTTAACAATCTGGATAATTAGGTGGTTGTTCCAACAAATCCTGGATCTCAACTAAATGTTTATCATCCCTTGGAGAATGTCATTGGGGATGTTCAATCGGGTGTACAGACCAGAAATCAGCTATACTCAGCTGACTATCCCTTGGTAATGGAAAAGGGATATCTTCACAATGGTGCATATCAATAGTTTGTGTCTCAATTTGTGCCAAAATATGTAAGTGAAGCCTTAAACAATGAGGCATGGGTCAATGCAATGCAAGAAAAACTCCTACAATTCAAGAAGTTAGGAGTATGGACCCTTGTGGACAGACCAAAAGGTGGGAAGTGATAGCCACGAAGTGGATCTTGAAGTCTAAGAAATATGACCAAGGGGTCATAATCAAGAATAAGGATCGACTTGTAGTTTAAGAATTTCGAGAAGTCAAAGGCATTGATTACAATGAATTGTTGGCACCAGCGGCAAGGATGAAAGCAATACGTATATTTCTAGCCTATGCATCCTACATGAAGAATAAAGTTTATTAATTAGATGTGAAGAGTGCATTCCTTCATGGTGAAATCTGTGAGACGGTCTATGTTAGTCAACACGAAGGATTTGAGGATCATTATCATCGAGATAGAGTTTGCAAATTGGACAAGGCTCTTTACAGGCTCCTCAAGCCCCTAGAGCATGGTATAAAAATCTCTCAACTTATCTTGTGAAATATGGTTTTCGCAGAGGAGTTATTAACTGTACATTGTTCATCAAAGAAAAGGATGGAGATTTACAGCTGGTACATATATATGTGGACGACATGATCTTCGGTTCCAAAAATGAGGAATTAAGTAAAGAGTTCAAATCAGTAATGAAGGTAGAGTTTGAGATGAGTGCCATAGGGGAGATGAAGTTCTTCCTTGGATTATAGGTGTATCAGACACCAAAAGGAATGTTACTACATCAATCCAAATATGTAAGTGATATCCTCAGTCGGTTCGACATGGAGAATGCTTCTACCACTGGAACTCCACTTGCCACGAACCATGACGTGGCACCTAACGAAAATGGTGATCTGGTTGATGCCACCACGTATAGAGGAATAATCTGATCTCTCATGTACCTCATAGCCTTGCATCATGATATCATGTATGCCACGTGTCTTTGTTCAAAATATTAGGCAAAGCCAAAAGTAAATCATCTCATCGGGGTTAAAAGGATTTTTCTTGATCTGAAGGGTACTCCAACACTCAGGTTGTGGTATCCTCATGATGATGACTTTGAGCTTATACGTATAGTGACATGGACTATGGTGGTTGCGAAATAAATTGCAAGTCAACATCAGCGGGATGTCAGTTATTTGGTAGATGTTTAGTCACCTGGCAATATAAGAAGCAGACCTCATTTGCTTTTTCAACATGCGAAGCTGAATACGTTGTTGCTGCCAGTTGCTGCTCTCAAATCATTTGGATTCAACAGCAAATGCGCGACTAGGGTTTGCAATTTTCTAACACCCTTATTTTTGTTGATAATTTTGCTGCTATTGCTGTCACCAAAAATCAAGTCCAACATCCTAAAACAAAACACATCGGTATTAAATATCACGTTATACATGACTTTTTTGAAAAGCAATTCATCGATGTTGTTAAAATTAATACTGATTTTCAACGCGTCGACCTCTACACAAAAGCATTCGACAAACCGAGGTTTTTATATATTTTTGAGGTTAATGGAATGAAAAAAAGTGATGTGATTCTAGAAGAAGATAGTTCGTAGTTCGACCTGTCGTTTTTGTCTCTTATTTATTTTCTTTTATTTCATTTTCCTGTCTATTAAAATCCAAAAACACAAAAAAAAATTCGGTTTTAAAATTTTAAGGGGAGAATAGGTTAGGTTAGTATTAAATTATTTCTATATTTACTTACTAAAAAAACAAGGGAGGAGGGCAACTTAGCTAAATGAAATGAAATCTAATCTGTGAGTATGATTTAAAGTCTACGGAAAATGATAGTACACAGGGAACAAATTTTTTGGGGCTTCAAAAGAATATAAAATGATTAAGATGCAAAATTCAAAGTATAAGTCTAAGAAGTCTAAGCAAAATAAAAGGAAAAATGATAGTAAAACTAGTTTGCTGCTAAGGTAACATAGATAAGGTAGACCTAGAGGTTGCTAGTTCATCATATGATGTGTCGGTAGATTCAACACAATAGATGAGTAGACTTCATTAGTGATGTAAATTCAGACTAAGTTGTTCAACTTGCTATGGGTTCCCATCTTATCCCTGGTTCACACAATCAATGCATTTCCAATAAGGGATGACGAGCAAAATAAATGCCACAAATGTATTCGGATGACCATAAAAATGTGCAAAGCACACGAAAATTACTAAATGCAATCAAGCTAATGACCAACATTGTTGGTGCGTTATGTGCTAAAGAAAATTAAATGCTCTAACAAGAAGATAGGTTGTGTGCCTCTCTACTGTGCGGTGGCACTAAATTGAGGATAAGCATAACCTAAATATTCTAGAATTCATTGTTGTTGTGCCTCTCAGCTGTGCGATGGCACTGACCTGAGGCTTGGCATCTCTTTGAAAGCTCTTAGAATAGTCTTTTCTTGTCCAACACCCATAGACCACTCAAAAATCTCCTCAAGAATGTTCATTATCATATAAGTGTGGGATCCACAAATGCTTGTTGAAATAATTAAACTTATCTCATCACCAATGAGTCAAAATTCTGTTTATGGATTTTAAAGGACAAACATACTGACAATCATTATGAATGCAACTCTTGATAGGCAAAATCATTATGTGCATCTTATAGCTGTAGTATGATTTCCTAAAATTGCTATCGACTCTTAGTCAAAACAAGAATTGTAACACCCAGATCTTTCATTTATTTAAATAAAGAGAGAATAAAGTGAAGAAAAAGGGGGAAAAGATATTTTACCCAAGTTGAAGGGTAAAAAGTGCCAAAAGGACAAAAAGGGTTGAAAAGTTGGTGTTAAGTGGGCATGGCCGCCCACTACTTTCCACAACTCTGAATTCAGCAGAATTCTAGAGAGAGAAAGTGCAGAATTCGGATTTTGGAGGAAACAAGGCTGAAGAAGTGAATTCAAGGTAAGAAACCTGAAATTTTAAGTGTTTGAAGCTGGCCTTATCTCGTTTGTGTGCTTATATGTGTTTGCCTGTGTTCGGATGTGTGTTTTAGTGAGTTTTTAGGTGGTTGAACTCAAATTCAGACGAGTTGGAAGAAGTCCTGCTCAAGAGCTGTTAAGGTGAGTTATAGAACCCCTCATTTACATGTTTTCAAATGATTTTGGAGCTAGAAATACAAATCTATATGTTTTACTGATCTGGGTCTCGGACCCGTATGTTTTTCATGCGTGTTTGACGATGTTATGATGCTATGTGTGTTCATGTTCTTGTTATTTGTTGAATCCGAGGGCTTAGAAGGTAAGATCTAAGCTTAGAGCTTGAAAATAGTGGTTATAGTATGATTCTGCACTTTCAGTTCCGATTGGGTTAAGTTCAAAATTGGCCTAAGTGTTAGAAACTAATGCGGATGAGTAATAGTCAATGCGGGTGAGCATTTGACCAAGTCCGAAACAATGCGGATGGGAAGAGTCAATGCGGATGAGCATTTGACTAAGTCTGGACAAATGCGGCGACCCAATGCGGATGACTGTACCAATGCGGATGAGCATTTGGCTAAGTATAGCCAATGCGGATGAACAAAGTAAGTCAATGCAGACGACTGTAACCAATGCGGATGAGTACAGCCAATGCGGATGAGCATTTTGCCTAAGTGTTGGCAAATGCGGATGAGTATTAGACAAATTTGGATGAACAGTAACCAATGCGGATGAACAACAACAAATGCGGATGAGCATTTTGCTTAAGTGTTGGCAAATGCGGATGAGTATTAGACAAATGCGGATGAACAGTAACCAATGCGGATGAACAACAGCAAATGCGGATGAGCATTTTGCCGAAGTGTTGGCAAATGCGGATGAGTATTAGACAAATGCGGATGAACAGTAACCAATACGGATGAACACTTAGAATAACTTCAGGTTTTGAAGGAAAGGTGGAGATGTAAGCCTTGACTTGGGTGGTTCCCGAGGGTTAGGAATATGGACTTTTAAGGTCCTAGATGTTATGTTAGGCATGTATGATGTTGATGATGTTGCATGATTATGCATGATGTATGTTATAAATGAATGATGCAATGTATGATGATGCATGAGTGTATGTTTATGTTCCTTATTGTGATGTATGCATGCCTTCCCATGGCTTTACGTATGAATGAATATATGAAAGTATTATATAACGTAAAGTAGAAGATAAAGAAAGAGGAACATAATGAATGAAAGAATAAATGCATGCATTAATGAATGACGAATGAATGAAGGAAAGGCTTGCAAGCATACAATGAGGTGAGCAACGTGTGGTTGCAAAAGACTCGGATCACAGGCAATCATGGAGATTGCCAATGAGATGAGCAACGTGTGGTTGCAAAAGACTCGGATAAAAGGCATCATTGAGATGGCCAGAAAGGAGGTGAGCAACGTGTGGTTGCAAAAGACTCGGATCACAGGCAATCATGAAGATTGCCAATGGGGTGAGCAACGTGCGGTTGCAAAAGACTCGGATCATAGGCATCATTAAGATGACCAGAGAAAGGAGGTGAGCAACTCAGTTGTTGCAAAATACTCGGACAATGAGCAGTCAATGAGATTGCCAAAGAGGTGAGCGACCTGGTTGTCGTAAAAGACTCGGAGGAACGAACGTACCTAATGAACCTAAGGCAGTATGAAAGAATGCAAAAGAAAGAATGAGTACGTTAATAAAAAGTTTGCATATACTATGAATGATGATTACTATGGGAAGAGGAATGAATGTGTGTGCTTATGTTAATAGTTATATCTTCTGTGTATGCGTATGATGCGTGAGTGCAGGACAGAAATGTATGGTTTTAATGAAAGAATAATGTATGTTTTACGAAAACTAGAACTCACTCAGCAACGCTGACTTTTTATATGTTTTCCAGTTGGCAGGTAATGTTTGTTGAGGATGGCACACCGTGAAGCTACTCAGCTCTTTTGGGATGGCATTCTTTTGATTATGTTTTTGCATTGTAATGCGAACAAGCTATTTTGTAATGAATGTTGTATTAACTTGCAAAAGCATTTACATGGAAATGAAAGATTGATTTAGTTTTCTGCTGCGATTTATGAAATACAAATGCAATTATACATTTTACGTGCGATGAGAATCCGACTGTAAGCGTCCCGGGAACGGGGCCATACAAGAATCTAGCATCAAAATGTTTTATCAAAATGTCCCAAATGATTCTGATACACTTGTATGATTTCATAATGAACTGTTCCAGTATTGATCAAATTAACTTGAAGCTATTTTGTTCAGGAAGAAAATTCTATTAGATGTTTTTCTAAGAGATTTTAATCCATCTCTAATCAAAAACACAAAAATATAGTCTATTTTGTCATTAATTTCAAGTCGGTTTTTCTATTTTTCTAGTCTTTTGTTAGGTAAAACTCGGACTATACAACTAGATCTAATCTATGAATCAGTCATTAAAAATGGTCACGTCTGAGATGACCAATCAGTTTTAAATTATAAAAGGATCACGTTTGAGGTGATCAAATGGTTTCAAATTATAAAAGGGTCATGTCTGAGATGATCGGAGTTCAAAATGTTATATCAAAAGTAAAACTTTAAGTGTGTGAAAGTGTATGAGGTCAAACTCATAAGTATGAGCCAATCGTGTGATTGGACCATAAGTATGAGCCTATCGTATGATTGGACCATAAGTATGAGACAATCATATGATTGGACCATGAGTATGAGGCATCCATGAGATTGGACCACAAGAATGAACCAATCATACGACTGGATGAAGAAGTACGAGCCAGTCGCATGACTGAACCCCAGTTGCAAGACTAAATAATGAGTATGGGCTCAATCGCACGCCTCGAACATGAGTATGGGTTTAGTCGCATGTTCGAAATTAAAATTGGTATAAAAGGAGGGGTGAGTCGGTCGCATTTCTCACCACCCTTCAAAGCAGTCAACATTTCTCTCATACGTAGACAATCTGCCAAAATTTCATTTTACCTTGATTACTTACTCATTGTGTCCCTAACCGATTTGTCATTCATCTACAGGTATTGTGAGACTGAAATCGATCAAAATAACTGGTGAAATCAGACCCTAACTGACCTTGTAACATCTTGTATTTTTGGTTAATTAATAGTTAACCTCGTTTATTTTTGTAAGGACTATTTATGTCTCTTTATGAGATTGTGTGTTAGTCATGCTTATTTGTTTGTTGGTCATTAAGTAAAACTTAATAACATAACAATTAAATTGAAAAATAATAATTATAATAATAATAACTCAAATAATAATGTCTATAATAATAAATAGTATTAATAATAAAAATTATAATAGTAATAATAATAATATAATAATAATAATAGAAATAATAACTGATAAATGTTAGATAAGTAATAAGTTGTAAAAGAATTAAAACTGAAAGATAATTAAATTAAGGGGGGTAATTTGTTAATTTTGAAAACTTTAAATGAATGTTTTGGCATAAAATGACAACAAAACAAACTACAGGGGTCAATTATATAAATATCAAATAACCCAAACCCTTCCCCCTTTCAAACCCGTAAAACTGGTGACCGGCTCCAGCCACCGCCGGCCAACAATCCGGCAGCCCCGCCACCTATTAAAACACCGATTAACGAACCTAAAACCGTTTCCAACCCATTCGTTGGCATGATTCGAAACTAGATGTGTATAATAATCGAGTTAAAGCTACGATTTCAAGCTTGAAGCATCCTATTAAACTTGTTTCAATCATCGAACAGTTTGAACATTAAAGATCAATAATAATCGAATTAATTGAACCCACGCAATCAATTAACCGTTTCTATTCGATTCCAAAGTGCAATTTTAGTCTAAACACGTGAAATCATCACACATAGTTACCAATTCCATCGTGAAACTGAGTCTAACCGAACCCCAAACTTCGAGCATTATAACTTCTAAGTGATTGAGGGCTTAGAACCGTGAGCATCACTCGAAGATTCACACAAGTTTAATTTGGTTAACATCAACAATTGCACATTGAACAAATTCAAGCTTCAGTCGCAACTCGTTTGCATTTGTTCTTATCAACATAAACATCAAATCGGGTAATTAATTGTGTCCTTAGACTTGAAATCACATGGGGAATCAAAGCCCCATGTTTATTCACGTAAACATTATCGCTTTGATCTTCGATTTGGGTTTGACCAATCTGGGGTTCTTGTTGATTTGGGGTTTTCTTTGAAACACGGTTTTTGTAAATTAAAAACCAATCATTGACACGGCTGAAGCCTTGGTTCAATGGTTAAAGTGTATATGTCTTAAGCATGAGGTCCCGGGTTCGAACCCGGGGACCTTCATGCAATTTTTTTAAAGGCTTTTAGACTAAACGTTAATTTTAGAAAATTATTAAATTATAAATAAATTATTTTTATGAACTTCAACTATTTTCAAAGGTTCTAAAGATTTCTAAAATTGTTCCAAGATTGAACAAAAATATTTTGGTGATAAAACAATTTTAACAAAGTATGTTTAAGTATATATTTTTTTATTTTTTTATAAAATGGATGGAAAATAATATTAGTAAATTGTCATTGGTTCAAATATCCCTTTTTAAATTAATTTTGTTTATCTAGTAAATAAACTTTTAGTTATAAAAAAGTATATTATTTGAACTTTATATAAAATTTTCTAAATTATTATAATTGTTTCTTATTCACAACTTTGAATATATATTTTCAAGAAAATATAAATTTGTTCCATTTGTTTAAATATAATATTGACGAGCCCCAAATTCGACTTAGAATCCTAGTCCTCGTTGATTCGATAAACTCATTACAATAAAATTTAAATCTTGTAAATATATATACTTAGGTACCTTGTGAAGAACTACGTTGGAACCTTTCCTATTACACTTCTTATTAATCGTCAATTATATACATTTGATCAAGTGAGTATTTCTATACCCCTTTTTCATATTTTCACACTTTGGGTGAAACATGTTACTTTATAAACTTTGCACTTGTAAACACGTTTGATTCTTGTAAACTTATGGCAATTTACTTGTATGTTGTGATTAGTTGGACTTTGTAGCTACCATGTAATGTCGAATATATGTACAATCATTAACTATTGCTAGCCTAGCGAAGTCATAGATCTATGGGCCAACAAGCCTGCTTGGTTGATCCAAGTACACTTAGCTAATCGTATATACTTCTAAACGTTTGAGACTTGTAAAACTTTGTCGAGGTTTGATTGTGCATTCTGTCTTACATCCCTACTTTACTTTGTTCTCTAACTTACAACATGAATTGCCATCTTTTATATACTTATGTATTTCAAACTATGGAAATCTCACCAACATTATTGTTGACCTTTTATTTTTAACATGTTTCAAGAAATACTCAAGCTTGATTTCTACACATTGAAGCATACACATCTAGGAATGGACCTAGATAAATAAGTGAATTAAAATGACTTGTTACCTTTTATGTTATGTTTTTATTTCTTTGAGACTTATGATTGTATTAGCACAATTGTAATTTATGTTTAATATAAATTTGGGTTATTAATAGCGTTATGTGGCTGTGAATGATCTTAACTCTCACTCCTCGACGTTTCCACCGTCAAGGTTGGGGTGTGATAGATTGGTACCAGAGCCCATAACTATAGGGATCTAGGTTATTAGAAATGGTGACCTAGACTATAGTATGCATGAACCTTATAGAATTATGATTCTATCTTGTAAATTATATAGTTTGCATGCTACATAATGTTATGCCCACTTATGTGCAATTTGATGTCTTAGCATAGGATTGCCTAAACCTTGTTACTTGTCTCCCTAAACTTAGCTTTGACTCTTTGACTCTCCCCGAACTTGAACTCTCTTAATCTTATTCTCATCAACACGTGGGAACTTATGATTATACTTATGATCTTTAGACGTTATGTATAATCTATATAAATCTCATCAAGGTTTTGATTTCATGAACCTAAGAAGTTTGTGTGACACATAGACACCTGTATTCTAGATTTCTTGGCAAAAGGCCCTCGGGCTAAGGCAAGCATATCGCATAAATCCTACGGGACTAGTTATGCTTACCTGGGGATTTCTGGGATGAGTGATAAACTATGGTCAACATGCACAAACTTCTAAGGCGAATGGGTCAACTTACTTTGACGTGTAAACGTTTCCAAACGGTAATGCGTTACCAAATAGAACCATTCTAAGTGTCTTACAACTCTCGACTTATCCTTGTTGAATTATAATCCTTGTTATTCTATTTCTCATGCCTAACTCATTTTGCATATTCCAACATGTCTCGTCATCATGGAAAGCATGGAAGTTCCGATCGTAAACTAGCCGCCTTGATCGCCCGACAAATGGCTGCTATCATCCCGACTATGGTTGCTGAACCTAATAGTTCCCTAATGGCTAATAGCAACAACACCAATAGGAACTATAGTGGTGCTCATGGAGAGAATAGCAACAACCAAAACGGGAACAATCATACTTGCACCTTCAAACCCACTAGTTTTAGTAGAAAAGAAGGAGCCACTAGACTTCTCGAGTGGTTTGAAAGTATGGAGAACACATTCATTATTAGCGAGTGCCCCGACGAGTTCAAGGTTCGCTATGCCACAAGTGTTCTTCAACAACGAGCACTAACTTGGTGGAATAGTGAAAAGAGAAACCGTAGAACTGAGGTTGCAATGGCGTTGCCCTGGGAAGAATTTAAGGATATTATGATCCAAAAGTTCTGCCCGAGGAGCGAATTACAAAAGCTGGAGGAGGAGTTCTGGAACCTCAACCAAGATGGTGGGAATCACATGGCTTATTCCACCCGGCATCATGAGTTGAGTATGCTTCTACCACACATGGTGGATACCGTGCCCCGTAACATCAAGAAATTTATCAAGGGGGTGCCACCTCAAATTCAAGATGTTGTGGTGGGTAGTAGGCCCAAAACTTTGGAGGAGGCGATTACTATTACTGCACAGCTCACCGAGAATCATATAAGAGCTGGCACGATGTCAGCAAAGGGTTCCAAGTCTATGGCGAAGGTGACACCCGAGGCAACAAAAGAGGTAAAGGCCGAGTCATCTTCTCAAAACAAGAAGCGTAAGTTCACCCCGACACGCAACTACACTGTGACTGCCCCAAATGCTCCTCAAAAACAAATGGTGGTTGCAAATCAAGCTCCCATGGCTAAAGCTTATACCGGTCCACATCCTATGTGTAACACGTGCAAGTACCATCATTCAAGCAACTTTCCAAGCCGAGTTTGCTCATTATGTGGGAAGTATGGACACTTGGTAACTACTTGCCTTCGTGCGCCAAACAACACTGCCATGCTTACCAACTAAACATGCTATAACTGTGGCGAGCCTCGTCATATTCGTCCGCAATGTCCTCGCAATGCGGGAACTGTGCCACCGGCTCTTGGAAGGGCTTTCAACATCAATGCCAACCTAGCTCAAGCCAACAACGACGTGGTGAATGGTACGTCATTGGACTCTTTTTAAATCGTTTCTTGTCTTATAAAATTTCCTACCTATGTTCATCATACTGTTGGATTTTATGTGCCCAAGACAAATAGAATATTGATGCGGTTAGTACGTTATGATCCAAGTCGGGTTATACCCAATAACAAGCTTAGCAAACACCAATTGATATTTAATTGATGATATGACCATGCAATTAAATATTTACACCAATTTAGAAAATGGGTTTTCTAAATAAGTTGCATATGAAATAGAACAAATTATGAGGATAATTTGTTGATGGGTTTATTGTTAATTTGTTATTTAAAGGGTTAAATAACACAAATAACATGAGTGTATACTTTAATTAAATTGTTTAATTAGAGAAGACATGTCACATTTAAATATGTCTAGTAGATGACTTATTTAATGTGTGACAAAAAGGGCTTTTTATAGAGTGTGTTTGTGTGTTAGATTAAAGAGGGAAAACCTCTTTTAATCTAATATTTTCGGCCGCCCCTTGGGTCTTTGATTGGCCCTCTTTCATTGAAAACCAAAGACACACTCAACAAGTCTTAGACTCTTCATAATCTGATCTATCTCTCATATGCAAAAGCACACACAACCTTTCCTTCTCTCTCAACATACTTCTCGCAAAACAGCTGAAAGAAGAAGAGAAATTTCGGGTTTTGATTGTTCTTGGGTGTGCTCTCCCTAGCAAGAGTGGTGTTTACTTCAAAGGCTTGGGGTATACAAGCTTGAGGATCTCTAATCTTGAAGTCTCGGTCATTTTTCAGCATCAAACATCTCCATTTTCTGTCGAACCTTCAGCTGTTGGAGAAGGTATCCTGGCAGCCCTTTTGTGGTTGTCATATTGTGTTGTTTGTTGCTTTTTCATAGCTTGTCTATTCACATAATATGATCCTTGGATTATGGGTTTGTTTCATATGCTTAATGGCTTCTTAAAGAACATATTTTTCAGCTTTGAAAATCATTCAAAAACTAATATTATCCGCTGCGTTTTCTGAAAGTTTAAATGGTTAAACTACGTTTTATGTTCTTGCAAACCCAACAATGGCATCAAGAGCCGGTTATGTGGATGACTTGCTTGTTTTGTCCTTTAAAATTGTTTTAAGGATGATTATAGACTTGTTATAGGCTGGTTTGGGCTGCTATGTTTTGTTTGAATGATTCCCCAACTTTCAAAGTCATATCACACATGCTTGTGATTAGATCTTGAAAGATGTACATGTTTGTTATTTGTTTTGTTTGGACAAAATAAAACCCGAAATTTCAGTTTATGTTGGCTGAAATTTTGTGGTTTTAAGAGGGGTTTTCATTATATTTTGGATGATATGATAGATGCTTGTTTTAGTGCATAACGTAGCCATTGACCTTGTGGATGTTTGGATGTTTGTGATGGTTGTATTCATTCATTCAATTGGGTTGTTTTTGTTGTTTGTGCTTTTTTTCAAATGTAATTTATTTATTATTGGGTTGTAATAAATAGATTAGGTGTATTTTCATTTTACTAGATCTTGTATTAGGACTTTATATCTTGTAATATGAAGACATACACATTGGAAGCACAAGGGAAGGTCATGAAAGAACATGGAGGCATTTTGGATGCGGTTTCAAGTGGGAGGCTTTTTGAAGTTTTCCATTTGCTTTGTTTGTGACCCTTAGGAATGACCTATGGACCACACTTGTGATGGCAAACAAGTGTGGACCACTTTAGATGCTATGGTTATGCACATATGCACATATGCACATATGCACATGGTTGCTTATGACTTGTTTGGATGTTTGTTATTTGTTTGTGTGGTTGATTTTTGACATTCATAACAAACTCATTAACAACTTAACAAGCTGATGGTTCTTAAAAGTTAATAAAAGGTTATTAAAATGATTTAATGATTTTAAAGATTAAAATAGGTTTTAATCAAAGAACCATAGGGTACCTTGTATTTGAAAGCATGCAAATACAAGTACATAGAGTTTTCTAAACTAATATTTTGAAACCTCTTTATATTCATATCAAACAAGATCGACACCGTCCTTTTACACAACACGCTTGAGTCACTTGGGAACTCTTAATGGGATAAAGGTCACCTAACCATTTTGAGGGAACTTGTGATTTGAAGTGAGAATGCCTTATTTGTGGGATAATGGTCACCTAACCACTTATTTTGGCAAACTCACACGTGTGTGTAAGTAGGATGTCTTGATTTGCAAACCATGTTAAAAGGATCACCTACAATATGGTTTCCAAATGGTGTTGATGTGATTAACGTGCCGACTTTACATATGATGTTTAAAGGTCGATCCCATACATCTAGAAGTTGCAAATGGTTGCAACCGTCAATCGTTGACCACCTTATTAATTTAAATCGTGGGATAAAGGTCACCTAACCACAATTTAAATGTAATGTTGGGTTCTAGATTTTAATACAAAAAATGGCCTTAAAAGGCATTAATTATTAAAATTGGCAATATCGAAAATACTAAAATAAAACTTTGTTAAATTTTGTAGATGGCCTCACATAATGATAATTCAGATAACTCATCCGCGTCCAACCAATCTCTACGAGCGATCCTCCAAAAGGAACGTCTAAATCATAACAACTTTATCGACCGGTATCGAAACTTGAGAATCGTTCTCAAGCAAGAGAGAAGATCGTATGTTTTAGATGACCCTATCCCCGATCAACCTAGCGAGGATGATGAGGAGGCCTACAACGATTGGCTGAAGTACACTGAGGACTCCGTCCAAGTGTCTTGTCTCATGCTAGCGAGCATGACTCCGGATCTCCAAAAGGAGTATGAACACCACGGAGCTTACGACATGATAACCCCGCTGAAGGAAACGTTCCAACAGCAAGCAAGGGTTGAGCGCTTTGAAACGGTTCGAGCACTCCATGCATGTCGTATGGACGACAACCAATCTGTTTCATCTTATGTACTTAAGATGAAAAGCCACATTGACCGCCTCGAGAGGCTTAATTGTCCCGTCTCGAAGGAATTGGCCACGGATTTGATCCTCAATGGCCTTACCAAAAGGTTCGAGACATTCGTGTTGAACTACAACATGAATGCTTGGGACAAAAGCATTGGTGAGCTTCACTCAATGCTCAAAACTGCCGAGGCGGCCATGGGTAAAAGGGTTTTACCGTTCTCACCATCAATGAAGGTGGGAACAATAAAAGGCCTCGTCCCGCACCCAAGGCAAAAGTTGCCAAGGGCAAGGGACCCGCTTGGGGAAAAGGGAAAGGGGTGGCAAGGGTGCCACCCAAACTACAAGAGAAAAAGCAAAAGGTTGCTACTAACGACCCATGCTTCAAGTGTGGGGAGATTGGACATTGGGCAAGGAATTGTCCTGTCCATCTCCAAGAGTTGAAAGCAAAGAGGATGCCGGGCAGACCTCAGGTACAATATACATGATCCATATTGATTTAAACATGATATCCTCTAACACATGGGTATTAGATACCGGATGTGGAACTCACATTTGCAATTTTTGCAGGGGTTCAAAAGAAGTAGTGACTTCAAGAAAGGGGATGTAAGCCTCTACATGGGCAATGGGGCTAAAGTTCAAGTTGAAGCCCGTGGTGACTACATCTTGAAGCTTCCAAATGGTTTGGAAGTGATTTTGAACAATGTTTTGTATGCTCCTAGTTTGACTAGGAATATTATCTCTGTAGCCCTGTTAAAACAATTTGGATATGTATTATCCTTTATTGAAAATGATATTCATGTTTCTTTAAATGGTATGTTCTATTTTAAAGCCATTCCCATTAATGGTATTTATGAATTGGCTCATGAAAATACTCTAAATAGCTCATTGTACCAAACTAACACCAAGAAACTCAAGTTGGACTTAAGTGATACCTATCTTTGGCATTGTCGTCTTGGTCATATAAACAAGAAACGTATACAAACACTTCAAAAGAATGGTCTTTTAAAAACAAATGAATATAATTCATTTGATGTATGTGAATCTTGTTTACAAGGAAAGATGACTAAGGCACCCTTAGTGGAACTAATGAAAGGGCAAAAGATTTATTAGGAATCATACATTCGGATGTATGTGGTCCTTTTAAACCAATGACTAGGAATGGTGAAAGAGACTTCATTACCTTTACCGACGATTATAGTCGCTATGGGTATGTGTACTTATTAAGGCACAAAGATGAAGCTTTTGAA
Source organism: Flaveria trinervia (assembly GCA_025506515.1). NCBI lineage: Eukaryota > Viridiplantae > Streptophyta > Magnoliopsida > Asterales > Asteraceae > Flaveria > Flaveria trinervia. The sequence continues at coordinate 75,172,866 of CM046448.1, forward strand.
ATGTTCAAAATCTTCAAGAATGAAGTAGAAAATCAACTTAACAAGTCAATTAAAGATCTCCGTACCGATAGAGGAGGTGAATACCTGAGTGATGCTTTTCAAGATCATCTTAGGAGTTGTGGGATTGTCTCACAACTCACTCCACCTGGAACACCACAACATAATGGTGTGTCTGAGAGGAAGAATCGAACCTTATTGGATATGGTCTGATCTATGATGGCTAGAAGCTCATTACCTCTATCATTTTGGGGTTTCACTCTGCTCTCCGCGGCCCGTATTCTAAATATGGCCCCAACCAAAAAGGTGGAAAGGACACCATTTGAGATATGGCATGGAAGGGTTCCATCTCTATCATACTTAAGGGTCTGGGGTTGTGAGGCTTATGTAAGACTCCCACCCCAAACAAGTTAGAAGTCAGATCCACCAAGTGCATCTTTGTTGGATATCCTAGAGATTCTATGGGATATTATTTCTATGACCCACTGGAACAAAAGGTGTTTGTTGCCAGAAAGGGTGAGTTCTTAGAAGCAAAATTCCTTATGGAAGGAGCTGGCAGTAGAACAGTTGATCTTGAAGAGGATCAAGAACCACAACCCGATGCATGTTTGGTTGAAACTAGCATCAACATGAGGATGTTGAGGATGATCAAGGGGTTGATCAATACACACAAGACGTTCGCAGAAGTGGTAGAACTAGTAATCCACCTGAAAGATACGGATTTTTCGTGGATGGGTGCTATGTGGTAGATTCAGATGAACCAACCACATACCATAATGCAGTGTCCAATTCGGATTGTGACAAATGGCTTGAAGCCATGAACGTTGAGATGCAATCCATGTATGACAATCAAGTTTGGGAACTTGTTGAACCACCTCTTAACTCCAAGATAGTGGGAAGTAAGTGGGTTTTCAAGAAGAAAACCGATATGCATGGAAACTTGGATACTTATAAAGCTAGACTTGTAGCAAAGGGTTTCACTCAAACTCAGGGGTTGATTATGATGAAACCTTCTCACCTGTTGCGATGCTAAAGTCTATAAGAATATTGTTTGCCATAGCTGCTCATTATGATTATGAGATTTGGCAAATGGATGTCAAAACCGCTTTCCTAAATGGATATCTTGAGGAAGATGTCTATATGGTTTAGCCTGAAGGTTTTGTCGATCCAAAACATCCTAATAAAGTATGCAAGTTAAAGAAATCAATCTATGGATTGAAACAAGCATCTAGAAGCTGGAATCACCGTTTTGATGAGGAAGTAAAGAAATTTGGCTTCATCAAAAACGCTAATGAGGCTTGTGTGTATAAGAAGGCTAGTGGGAGCACAATAACTTTCCTAGTATTGTATGTTGATGACATACTACTATTTGGAAATGACATTCCAACCTTGGAAGGTGTAAAAACCTGGCTTGGAAGTTGTTTTTCCATTAAGGATCTTCGTGAAGCCGCCTATATTCTGGGAATAAAGATCTATAGGGATAGATCAAGGCGGTTGATTGGTTTGAATCAAAGTGCGTACATTGATAAGATCTTGAAAAGGTTCAAGATGGAAAACTCTAAGAAAGGTACCGTACCTATTCAAAGAGGAACAATATTGAGTACGACTCAATGTCCTAGCTCAAAGGATGAGCAAGATAAAATGAAGGCAATCCCATACGCATCTGCTATTGGATCCATCATGTATGCAATGATATGCACTCGACCAGACGTGTCATGCGCCTTAAGCATGACAAGCCGTTACCAGCAAAATCCTGGAAGCAGTCATTGGATGGCTGTTAAGAATATACTTAAGTACCTAAGGAGGACAAGAGACATGTTCTTAATCTATGGATCTGGTGATGAGGAACTCGTTGTAAAGGGTTACACGGATGCGAGTTTCCAAACCGATCGTGATGATTCTCGGTCGCAATCGGGATATATTTTCATTCTGAACGGAGGAGCAGTCTCTTGGAAAAGCTCCAAACAGGATATGGTGGCTCTATCAACTACAGAATCAGAATACGTCGCCGCCTCATTGGCAGCTCAAGAAGCTGCATGGTTAAAGAAATTCTTTGCCGATCTGGGGGTGTCCCTTCCATTCAGGACCCCCTAGAGATCTTTTGTGATAACGAGGGTGCGATTGCTCAAATCAAGGAACCCCGTGCTCATCAAAAGACTAGGCATATTGAGCGGAGATTCAACTACATACGAGATGAAGTTGAAAAAGGAAAGATATGTATTCGCAAAGTTCACACGGATCAAAACATTGCGGATCCTCTCACGAAGCTCCTTGAAAAGGCAAAGCATGAAGGTCATACTTGTGCCATGGGACTTCGATATTCTAGTGATTGGATTTGATCTGTAAATTTTGTATTTGGATATATGGAACTCATTATTATTTGAATAAATTTATTTGGTTATAATGTTTCAATTAATTTTCCAATTTAGCATGTTTAATCCATGAGTAAAATGTTTACTCTAAATGTCCGTAGTCGTTCATACTTGTGGGAACAAGTATGAAAGTAAGATTATTATGAACTTGGATTGGTTGATATTCATAAGGATGAATATAGGCAATGGGTTGCCACCAAGGTTCATAGATATTTGTGGGATACAAATATTGGACTAACCCGCATCTCAAATTTCACTACATGGAATCCTTTTGATTGATCATAAATAAATTTGAGTAAAGGAAAATATCATTTGGTATCCTCAGACCTGAGATACATATGGGTTTTGATATTCACCAAGTGTTATACCTTGAGCTTGTTCTTCACTGTCCTGAAATAGTGGACAGTGCATAAGGGTATGTTCAGGCATGACACGAGGTGTTTGTGAGAAACGTATGTAGTCAAGATGGAATTTGTTCTCTTATTCGTTGAGAGTTAGATGTCTAAGGCCTGATTAAGTTAAATCAACAAGGATGATCATTCTGTGTCCTTGGATTTAACATGACATCTGTAACAAAAGGATAGATGATTGATTCACCTAAATCTTTTCAAGTAGGGTACTTGAAAGGGATGATGTTATTGAATGGCTATAAGTCATGCGTATTAAGGGTAGTAAACCGTTGTTAGGCGGTATTTACTGCTTGCATCAATCTTCTATGAATCTTGGGCAAGTGGGAGATTGTTGGATTTTATGTGCCCAAGACAAATAGAATATTGATGTGGTTAGTACGTTATGATCCAAGTCGGGTTATACCCAATAACAAGCTTAGAAAACACCAATTGATATTTAATTGATGATATGATCATGCAATTAAATTTTACACCAATTTAGAAAATGGGTTTTCTAAATAAGTTGCATATGAAATAGAACAAATTATGAGGATAATTTGTTGATGGGTTTATTGTTAATTTGTTATTTAAAGGGTTAAATAACACAATTAACATGAGAGTATACTTTAAAATAACACAATTAACATGAGAGTATACTTTAATTAAATTGTATAATTAGAGAAGACATGTCACATTTAAATATGTCTAGTAGATGACTTATTTAATGTGTGACAAAAAGGGCTATTTATAGAGTGTGTGTCTGTGTTAGATTAAAGAGGGAAAACCCCTTTTAATCTAATATTTTCGGCCGCCCCTTGGGTCTTTGATTGGCCCTCTTTCTTTGAAAACCAAAGACACACTCAACAAGTCTTAGACTCCTCATAATCTGATCTATCTCTCATATGCAAAAGCACACACAACCTTTCCTTCTCTCTCAACATACTTCTCGCAAAACAGCTGAAAGAAGAAGAGAAATTCCGGGTTTTGAGTGTTCTTGGGTGTGCTCTCCCTAGCAAGAGTGGTGTTTACTTCAAAGGCTTGGGGTATACAAGCTTGAGGATCTCTAATCTTGAAGTCTCGGTCATTTTTCAGCATCAACATCTCCATTTTCTGTCGAACCTTCAGCTGTTGGAGAAGGTATCCTGGCAGCCCTTTTGTGGTTGTCATATTGTGTTGTTTGTTGCTTTTTCATAGCTTGTCTATTCACATAATATGATCCTTGGATTATGGGTTTGTTTCATATGCTTAATGGCTTCTTAAAGAACATATTTTTCAGCTTTGAAAATCATTCAAAAACTAATATTATCCGCTGCGTTTTCTGAAAGTTTAAATGGTTAAACTACGTTTTATGTTCTTGCAAACCCAACAAATACCAATAATGTATTATTACCAAACAGGTATGTATCTTATAAATAGTCATTATGCTTCTGTACTGTTTGATTCGGGTTCCCATAGGAGTTTCGTGTCCCTGGAATTCGAGCCTATACTTTCTAAACCGCGTGTTAATCTAGAGAGATCTTTCACGGTCGAGGTCACCGATGGAAAACCTATTGTCGTTGACGTCGTAATACGTGACTGCACTTGAGCCTTAACGAACACGAGTTCTTCGTCGACCTTATTCCTATGCATCTGGGAAGCTTTGATGTTATCATTGGTATGGATTGGTTAGCCAAGCAAGGTGCAGAAATTCTATGCTTTGAGAAGTGTATCCGAATTCCTTTACCGACTGGTGATACTTTAAGGGTCTTTGGAGAGAAATCATCTCAAAGACTCAAACTCATGTCTTGCATCAAGGCCCGCAAGTGCTTAAGTAAAAACTATATGGCTTTCATGGCATATGTAGTTAATACGAAAGCCAAGGGTAAGGAGTTGAAAGACATTCCTATTGTGCGGGACTTTCCCGAAGTTTTTCCCGAGGATCTTAAAGGGTTACCTCCCGTGCGAGAAGTTGAGTTCAATATTGATTTAATCCCTAGTGCAAACCCTGTGGCTAAATCGCCTTATCGTCTTGCACCTTCTGAAATGCAAGAACTCGCTAGTCAACTGCAAGAGTTGACCGATAAGGGTTTCATTCGCCCTAGTTCATCACCGTGGGGTGCACCTGTACTATTTGTGAAGAAGAAGGATGGTTCATTTCATATGTGCATCAATTACCGAGAACTCAACAAGCTTACTATCAAAAACCGATAACCTATTCCTCGAATCGATGATCTCTTCGATCGACTTCAAGGAGCAACTAAATTCTCAAAGATCGATCTACATTCTGGGTATCATCAACTACGTGTTCATGATGATGACATTCCAAAGACCACTTTCCGTACTTGATATGGGCACTACGAGTTCATGGTCATGCCTTTTGGCTTAACCAATGTGCCTGCTGTGTTCATGGATCTCATGAATCGAGTATCTAAACCGTATTTGGTTAAGTTCGTGATCGTGTTCATTGATGACATTCTTATTTATTCCAAAACAAAAATCAATCACGAGACGCACTTGCGACAAGTTCTTGGACTTTTGAAGAAGGAGCAATTATACGCCAAGCTTTCCAAGTGTGAATTTTGGTTGGAGGAGGTTCAATTCTTGGGGCATGTGGTGAATAGCCAAGGAATTCACGTGGATCCTGCAAAAATTGAAGCTGTGAAGAATTGGTGTGTTCCCACAACCCCAACGAGGTTCGTTCTTTTCTGGGTTTAGCGGGATATTACTGTAGGTTCATAGCTAATTTTCAAAGATTTCTAAACCGTTAACGGCATTAACCCAAAAGAATCGACTCTTTGAATGGGGACCCGAGCAAGAAGAGGCTTTCGAGACATTAAAACGCAAATTGTGTAACGCTCCTATTCTCACACTTCCCGATGGGAACGATGACTTTACCGTATATTGCGATGCTTCTAATCAAGGTATTGGTTGTGTTCTCATGCAATGAGGCAAAGTTATAGCATACGCGTCGAGGCAATTGAAGGTACATGAAGTGAACTACACGACTCACGATCTTGAACTTGGTGCTGTAGTTTTTGCATTGAAGATTTGGCGACACTACCTATATGGGACGCAATGCATAGTCTACACCGATCATAAGAGCCTCCAACATGTTTTCAACCAAAAGGATCTCAATATGAGACAAAGACGTTGGATCGAGTTGATTAGCGACTACGACTGCGATATTCGCTACCATCCTGGAAAGGCGAATGTTGTAGCCGATGCGCTAAGTCGCAAAGTCCACAAAAAGACTTTCTTGCTCTAAGAAATTCAAGATCGAAGGCAATGGTTTGATACGCTAGGAGAATTTGATGCCGAGATTCATGTGGATGTTAACGAGGCTACTATCATGCTAAAAAACATAAGGATCGATAGTGACCTTGAGTTATGCATCCGCGAGGCTCAACAAGCGGCACTAACCGATGAAGGGAAAGTTGAAGATTTGATGCCTAACGTTCGATCACAACTGGAGACAAAACCGAATGGCATGTGGTATTTCTTGAATCGACTTTGGATCCCGAATCGAGATAACCTTCGACACTTCATTATGAACGGAGCTCATCAAACTCGATATTCCATTCATCCTAGCTCCGATAAGATGTACATGGATCTGCGTGGTCAATATTGGTGGCCTGGAATGAAGAAAGACATCGCGACTTATGTTTCCAAATGTCTCACGCGTGCAAGAGTCAAGGCAAGCATCAACGACCAAGTGGTTACTTGAGCAACCTGAAATCCCTTTGTGGAAGTGTGAACATATATCCATGGATTTCATAACCATGTTACCTCGTACACCTCGTGGTCATGATAGTATATGGGTCATTGTTGACCGTTTGACCAAGGCAGCACATTTCATACCCATACGAGATACATACAAGGTTTCAAGGCTTGCTCGAATCTACATTGACGAAATTGTGAGTCGTCATAGCGTGCTTTTACACATTATTTTCCATCGAGATGCTCGCTTCACTTCACACTTTTGGTCTTCGATGCAAGAAACTTGGTACTCAATTGGATCTAAGTACGGCTTACCATCCTCAAACCAATGGTTAAACCGAACGAACAATCCAAACCCTCGAGGATCTACTGCGTCTTTGTGTTCTTGACTTTGGTGGTGATTGGGATACGCATCTATCGCTTGCGGATTTTTCGTATAACAATAGTTATCACTCAAGTATCAAGATGGAACCATTCGAGGCTTTGTATGGTCGTAAATGCCGATCACAATCTGCTGGACCGACATTTGTTGGACCAAAAGAACCAATGAGCCTGATCAGAAAAACCTCTAAGTTCCACAGACATCACAACAACTGCTGAAGACTTGATCAGCTGTTTGACAAAGTCTGAAGATCATCAGCTGAAGAACAAAGTACTGAAGACTTCAACAGCTGAAGACCAAAGTATGAAGATCAACAGCTGAAGACTAAAGTACTGAAGACTTCAAAAGCTGAAGACTAAAGTGCTGAAGACTTCAACAGCTGAAGACCAAAGTCTGAAGATCAACAGCTGAAGACTAAGTACTGAAGATCCACAGCTGAAGTACAAAGACCGAAGACAACAGCTGAAGACATCAGCTGATGACAACAGCTGAAGACATCAGCTGATGACAACAGCTGAAGTTCAAGTACAAGTACTGATGCCTTCAGAGTTTGTTACAACAGCTGAAGAAAAATTCTTCAGTTGTTGTGATGGTTTCCTTTCAGTAGTTTTCTTTTCTATTTCAGTACTTGTAAAACGACTAAAGAGCATGTTCTTCAGCTGTTGTAGTTTCAGTAGTTTCTTTTCAGTAGTTGTAGTGACAGTTAACACTTAGTATTTTTGTAAGAAGATGTCAGCTGTTTTGACATCTTCAGTAGTTGTGTTAACTATCAGTAGTTTGAATAATTTTGTTAGATGTCACTATCAAGTGACATCAGCAGACGTCACATCTCCTGTATAAGAGATGTTGACCTAATTGTACGTGTGACATTCTGTTTCCACGAAAGCGCATATTGAATGAAATATCTTTTGTAGAATTCTCTCTCTCTATAACCGTTTACTCTTATATTGAATATCATTTGTGTTCTTGTGAATTGTCTAATTCATTGTTTGATTTTCGCTGCAATACTCTCTAATCAATCAAACGTAGATCACTGATCCTAACAAATGGTATCAGAGCTGGTTAATCATTGATCGATCTAACAATTGATCATTGAAACTGCTATTCGATATCTATGTTTGATTGAATTAGCATATTTGCAAGAATTGGTCATAGATTATTGAATATCTGCTGCTTTCGTTTATTCACTTTGAGCTCTCTCTTGGTTCAATTTGGTTTGTTGTGTTTTTGTTCTAAATATGCTAAAGCTTAATTGAATTTGGTTGAATCTGAGAATGACTACTCCTTCTAATGACCCTCACAATACCGGTTCCTCAACCAAGCCTCCGATGCTGGTTAGGACTGAGTATAACATTAGGCAACGAAGGATGCTTCATCACCTGTCTGTTAACAGTTCAGGTTTTTGGACATCTGTGGTACGTGGTCCACACAAGCCTATGGTGAACAATCCAGAAACCAACCAAATGGTTCCGAAGAAGAAGGAACAATACTCAGATGAGGATCGGAAACTGTTTGAGATTGATGCTAAAGCGCATGGTATTCTGGCCATGGCTTTGCCTAATGAAATCTATTCAGGGCTTATGCATCATGAAACTGCTCATGACCTCTGGAATGCACTGAAGGAACAATTCGGTGGAACAGATGAGGTTTTAGCAAACAACAGAGAAATCCTTGCCCAACAATATGAGACATTCTCTCATAGAAAGGGTGTGACACTGACTCAACAGTTTGAGCATTTTTCTTTTTTGATCTCTGAGCTGAAAATGGTCATACAGGAATACACCAATAGCCAGATGAATAACAGATTCCTCAGATCACTGCCTGAGAGATGGGACACATACACTATTGTCCTACGCTCCAGTGCAAACCTGGATAGCCTATCTCTCACCCAACTTCATGGGAAACTGCTTACATTCGAGAGAGAGATAGAGCAGAAAAGGAAACTGTCATCATCAGGAAAGCTCACTAATGACTTTGTACCAGGGACACTGCCTTGGTTGGTCATGAGTCAGAATATGCTGCATCTGAAAGCAATTATGATGAGCATATAGATTTCTCTTCAAACAGTTCTGATCATGCATTTGTTGGTGTTGATAGTCAATCAAGCTGTAATAGTGACAATTTATGCTTCATCATGGATGATCTGAAGGGTATTGCTGATGATGATTTTGAAGAGATGGATATTCTAAGCCAAATGGCCTTAGTTAATATCAATCTCAAAAGTTCTACAAGAGAACTGGCAGGAAATTTCCTGGACTCTCTGGCAAAACCAAAGTTGGTTTTGACAAGAGTAAGTTGAGGTGTCACAAATGCCAAAGGCTTTGACACTTTGCAACAGAGTGTATATCAACTGGATCTAACTCCTCTGCACCCTTTGTGACTTTTCCAAGCACTAGTCTACAAAACAGAGGGCAACATCCTGCGAGTTCTGGTAATCATTCACACCCTATATCTCTTGCATACTTTGTCTCTCAGGGTCCAATGTCATATCCATATCCCTGCTATTACATGCCTCAGCCAAATCCAGTTCAAGCATTACCTGAACCTCAACCTTCCTAATCTCATCAACAATCTCAACCTCAACAACACAGCTTTTTCACCCCAGGAGTTGTTGACTGGAGCAATTTACCAGATGATATGTCTGGTCATGAACAACTGTTCTCTGGTGCTGGTCAACATGGTGGTGACAGTCCTTTTGGAAACCTTGCTCTTATGGCTCTGGAGTCTGCTGATACCTTATCCTCTAATGCCTCCACACCACAGGTATCACAGGTATCCTCTGAGGCCAAAGCCAAGCTATGTTCTGAAACATGCATAGTTGCATTTCATCTATTAGAGAAGCAAATATGGCTTTAATTAACAAGAACATTGAGCTAGAACAAATAATTTTCAAAAGAAAAGCTGAATTTGAGTCTATGCTTAATGATAAGAATGATGAGATTTACAAACTTAAATGCCAAATCATCGATGATAAGGCTAGGGAAGAGGTACTTCTAGAGAAGTACAGAGACCTCAAAGAAACACTTGCAACTACCCAGGTAGAGTGTGATTGATGGGTGCATTCTTGCAAGGGTTTTGGATGCTTCTAGTAAGCAGTCTGCTTCCAATATGAAGTTTGGCATTGGTTATAATCACACTGCTCCTCCTACATTTTACTCCAAGAACAGAGGTAAAATCTGATGGAGAAAGCAATAACCAATCCTTTTCATCATTTGATCTACTATCTCATACAGCACCATCAGAGGTTGAAGTCAGCATTAATTCCTCTCAGAACCTATCAGCTGATGTTGATGGTTCAAATGCTCACACTCACATGATCAAAAAGTTGATCACTCCAGGTGGTATTTCACAAAGTACTGAAAGTACCAAAGAGCATGTCATAACACCTGGAGAACAAACCCAAACTATTGCATGTACTAAAGGGAAGAAAACTGCAAGTAGAAAGGGTGGGAAAACTACTGAAGAAGATATCAAGAAAGCATGTACTAAAGGGAAGAAAACTGCTAGTACTGATAGCAAACTGCTGAAGAATAAGTCTTCAGTAGTTTCATCTTCTTCAGCAATGATCAACTTAAGATGAAGAAAAAGCCATGTGAAATATGTGGCTTATTCAATCATCTTACTGATGATTGCTGGTATAAAAAGGGCTCCAAACTCAAATATAATGAGAACATTAAAAAGCAAATGGATAAAATGAAAACTGAGTTTGAAACCAAATTTGTACAGCAACATCAAAACCTGTGACCCCAAAATCCAAAAAGAAATCCAAAAAGCAAGGGGTTAAACAAGCAACAGCTGAGGTTGCTCAAAGGGAGATGGTACAACACAGGAATCCATCAATCTCAAGCACTAATGTGTCTGATGAGCTGAAGGCTTTATCACAGAATCAGACACAACTTGTTATATGGTTCAACATCTATTGGGGAGATTCAACCAATTAGATGCTCATGTGCTGAAACCACAGAGAAGAAAATCCATGCCAAAGGATTCTTCTTCCTCACCATATCCATCCCCTCAGACTGTTATTCATAACAAATCTGTTAGTTTACCATCTGTTGATGTGAATAGACCAAAACCAAAAAGGTTTGGGTCTCAAAAAGTAACTAATTGTTTATGATTGCAGGGTTCTTCAGCATGCCAAAGTAGCATCTGTATGTAGACAGTGGAGGATCTATGCATATGACAGGGAACAGCTCTCTTCTTCATGACTACTCTCAAGGAAAGAAGGGGTTTGTTTCTTTTGGCAATGATGCTAAGGGTTACGTCATTGGCAAAGGCTTTGTCTCCAATGGGGAAATAAAGTTTGATGATGTTAATCATGTGGAAAATCTCAAATACAATCTCTTGAGTGTCAGTCAAATATGTGATAAAGGCCATGTTGCTTTTCACCAGTCAGAACTGTAGGATTCTGTCATCCAAAGTTCTGAGTTGGATTGATAAGGTATTGGATGATCACACTTTCCTGAGGACCAACAGGACAGGAAGAGTGTATGCCTTAGATCTTTCCAAGAAAATAGCTCTCAAAGGCCATCCTTGCCTATTTTCCAAAGCCTCTCCTCAGGAATCTAAACTGTGGCACAGAAGGCTGGGTCATGTTAATATCAAAAACATGAATCAGCTGATCCACAATAGTTTAGTGAGAGGTTTACCAATAAGGAGTTCCACTGTGCTGAAACCTACACTGCTTGTTTAAAAGGAAAACAGCACAAAGTCTCATTCCCTCCTATTGAAGAACCTAGGTCCACTGCCTGCTTGCAGTTACTGCACATGGATCTATTTGGTCCTGTGAGAGTGATGAGCATGGCAAAGAAGAAATATTGTCTGGTAATTTTGATGATTACTCCAGATTTGTATGGACTTTCTTTCTGCATTCGAAGGATGAGGTTGCTCAGAAGATTATAAACTTTGTGTTGTATGTTGAGAAGCAGTATTCCCTATCAGTCAAGTGTATAAGGAGTGACAATGGAACTGAATTCAGAAACCATACACTTGATGATTTTTATCTTTCAAAGGGAATCAAAAGGCAGTTTAGCATCCCAAGAACTCCAGAACAAAATGGAGTAGTGGAGAGAAAGAACAGGACCCTAATTGAAGCTGCAAGGTCTATGTTGGCTGACTCTGGTTTGCCACTGACCTTTGGGCTGAAGGTGTTAACACAGCTTGCTATGTGTAGAATAGAGCCTTAGTAAATCAGAGGTTGATGAAGACTCCATATGAAGTTCTATATCACTTGGCTCCTCTAATTTCATTTTTCAGAGCCTTAGGTGTCCCTGTTCATTCTCAACACAAAGGATCAACTCCAAAAACTTGATCCTAAAGTGGATGCAGGGTATTTTGTTGGTTATTCATCTACTTGCAAGGCATACAGAGTCTTCAACTGCAGAACAAAAATAGTTGAAGAGACTCTGCATGTGAAGTTTAATGAATCTCCAAAGGACAAGATTCCACAAAACCATGTGGAGTTGTTTGATCTGGACATACTGCAATATGTTCCTTATCAACCTCCAGCTGTTGCAGATCATGTGGATAAATCATCTTCTGCAGCATGTCTTCCACCTGGTGGTATTGATGATGATGATAATATCAATACTCACCTATTCAAGCTTAGTGATCAACTGCCTGAGTCTGCTAAACTTGATGTTCCTGTAGCTTCAGCAGTTCCATCCACAACAAATGCTCATGATGTATCTGATTCCTCTACATCTTTTGATTTACCATCTAATTCTTTGTTTCAAGAGTCTGCATCACCATCTGCTGCTGTTGAAGGTTCTACAAACACTTGCACATATCTCATTGTTTAGCAAGAGCCAAAGAATCACCCAATGTCTCAAATCATTGGTGATATCAATGTTGGAGTTTCAACAAGAAGTCAATTGTCTAACTTCTGCTTCTATGCTCTCTTCATCAGTCAGCTAGAGCCAATGAACTATCATGTTGCTTTGAGAGACAATGGATGGGTTGAAGCCATGCAACTTGAGCTACTTTATTTCAAGAAACAGCAAGTGTGGGAACTGGTTCCTCTACCCCCAAGTAAGTGTGCAATATGCACTAAATGGGTGTTTAGGAATAAAACTGATGAAAGTGGGCTTATTGTTAAGAACAAGGCTAGACTGGTTGTACAAGAGTTTGCACAGGAAAAAGGTATTGATTATGATGAAACCTTTGCTCCTGTCGCCAGACTGGAGGCAATTAGATTGTTCTTAGCCTATGCTGCATTCCACAATCTTAATGTTTTTCAAATGAATGTTAAAAGTGCATTTTTATATGGTAAAATAAAAGAAGAGGTTTATGTGCGTCAACCACCAGTTTTGAGGATAATAAACATCCAGATTGGGTGTACAAGCTTGATAAGGCTCTTTATGGGTTGAAACAAGCTCCTAGAGCCTCGTATGAGACATTATCAAATTTTCTTCTTCAAAATAATTTCACTAGAGGCTCCATAGATAAAACTTTATTCATTAAGAAGGTGGATCAACATAAGCTACTTGTTCAAATTTATGTTGATGATATTATTTTTGCATCCTCTAATCCCCAGTTGTGTGATGACTTTACCAATTTAATGCAAAAGATGTTTGAAATGAGTGCAATGGGAGAATTACAGTTCTTTCTAGGGTTGCAAATCAAACAAAAGGCTGATGGGACTTTCATTCATCAGTCTAAATATACAAAAGATCTTTTGAATAAGTTTGATTTACAAAACTGTAAGCCCTGTTCTACTCCCATGTGCAACACCACACAACTGGATGCAGATCAGAAAGGTAAAGCTGTTGATGAAACACTTTACAGATGTATGATTGGGTCCTTGATGTATTTAACAGCTTCTAGACCAGATATCATGTTTGTAACTTGTGTTTGTGCTAAATTTCAGGCTGCTCCTAAAGAGTCCCATTTGATTGCAGTCAAGAGGATCTTTAGATATCGGCAAGGTACACGATCTCTAGGTTTATGGTATTCCACTGGACACTCTTGCAAATTGGTTGCTTTCTCTGATAGTGACTATGCAGGGTGTAAGTTAACCAGAAAGTCAACTTCTGGTGCATGTCAATTCCTAGGCATCTGTTTGAATTCTTGGCAGAGTAAGAAACAAACATCTGTTGCTACATCCAATGCTGAAGCAGAGTACATTGCAGTTGCAAGTTGTACTTCTCAGGTACTCTAGCTTCAGAACCAACTTTTGGATTATGGCATTACACAGACTAAGACTCGATTATTAATGGATACTGCTTCAGCTCTTTGCATTGTCAAAAATCCAGTCCAGCACTCTAGGACCAAACATATAGAGATCAAACATCATTTTATTAGGGACTGTTTTGAAAAAGGTCTGATTAATCCAAAGTTTGTGCCTAGTGCTGATGAGCTTGCAGACATTTTTACTAAACCTTTGGATAGTTCAACTTTCCAAAACCTAGTGTTAAGGCTTGGTATGCTGCAGCTTGAATAAGTGACAACTACTGATGATCTCACTAAATAAGTACTGATGATCATTAGTAACTATATCACATATAGTACTGATTCTGTTAAAACAACTCATCAAGTTACAACTACTGATGTAGTTATAACTACTGATATTAGTAAAAACAGCTCAAGTACTGATGTCATATGAAACAACTAAAAACAACAAAAGATTGATGAGTAAGTGTTGAGGATAGTATGAAACAGCTGAAAGGCTAAGAATTGACGAAAACTACTGATGAGAATTTTTGCTTCAGTTGTTTCTACAACTACTGTTTCACCCTAAAAAACTGATGACAAAACCATGTCTTCAGTAGTTTTACAACTACTGATGACTAAAACCAAGTTATCAGTTGTTTACAACACCTGAAGACAAAACCAAGTGACAGGATCAACGATCACAAGTTTGATGTATTAGAGTTTAAGGCAGCGGAATACGAACAGGAATTAGACAAATTGTAGCAAGAAGTCGATGCTTGTATGCGTTAAGAGCACATACGGTTATAGCGAGAGAATATGTTTCTGATTCAAGGAATGCTTATAGATAAGGAATGTTCTTAATCAAATCATTCAAATCATTCACTCATTCATTCACATATTACAATAGGTTGTCACTCCTTATATAGAGTGCAACAATCACTGCTGTTATCACGGAAAGTGACAACTGGCAGATCTAATACAAAAATAACTAACTCTTAACAAACTACTGAAATGTTCACAACTACTAAGAGCATATCAGAGTGTTAAGTACAAAATATAAAACTACTGAAACTACAACGACTGAAGAACAAGCTCTTCAGTCATTTTACAAAACTACTAAAACATAAAACTACTGAAACTAGAAATATAAAACTACTGATATCACAACTACTGAAGAAGTACTCTTCAGCAGTTGTGACAAACTGCTGAGGCTTCAATACTTGATCTTCAGACTTTGACCTTCAGATGTTTCATCAGCTGATGTCTTCAGTCTTTGTCTTCAGACTTTGTACATCAGTTGTTGATCTTCAGCACTTGTAAACTCTTCAGCTGTTGTACTTCAGTACTTTGGTCTTTCAGCTTCAGCACTTGTGTTCTTCAGCTGTTGTACTTCAGCACTTTAGTTCTTCAGCTGTTGGAGTCTTCAGCACTTGATCTTCAGCTGTTGAAGTCTTCAGCACTTGTCAAACTACTGATGAGTCTTTCAGCAGTTGTTGTGATACCATGTGGGACTTAGAGGTTTTCTGATCTTGGCTCATTGGTTCTTTTGGTCCAACAAACTCCCCCTGAACCAATGCAGCCAAAACCTCTAAATTATTCGTTGTCCCACTTATTGTTGGCAAAATGTTGGTCTTTTTCCTTCTTGATCAGTAGAGAAGATGACCCATGTAAGCTCCGGCCTGGGAAGAAATCTCAAATATTTGTTTGGCAGAGTATGAATGGGAACTCTGTTTTGGGGAACTGGACACAGAGTTGTTATCCCATTCATGAGATTTACTTCCCCATAATGAGTCTGTATGACTCTCGAACATAGGCCTCAAGAAGAACAACTTGTTCCTCCTGAGAGAGTTCTTCTACTCCTCCTTCGAAGAAGAACTCTGGACCATAGTACTCTGATAAGTACTTCATGGTCCTGCCATTTTTCAGCTCCACCGTAGTTACCTCCCTATATACAAATTCATCAGGATGGTTGCCTTCAAGGAGTAACTGGAGCTCATTCTTCTGGATGTCTTCAAGCTTTTTATAACACCCCTTCTTAATCATCTTGTTTTCTAGTAAAGCTTGAGGGGTCTTCTTTGCTTGGTGAGCTCTCTTGAATTCATCAATGATTTCCCAAGGTGAGACTACAACGGCCAACATGATGGTAGAATCTATTATTTTTCGTACCTGGCCATTGTATCTGTGAGGAATAGTTCTTTTATGGATTCTAGAACTCACCCTGGGGTCTGGCCATACTCTCACTCTCTCCTTCTGATACTGAAAAGTGTGCCTGAGAGTGTACAGCCTTTGAACATGCCCTTTCATGGCTTGAATAGATGATGACTGAGGAAATTCCTTGTCAACCATCTTCAACAATTGCTCATCGTGTGTTTCTGCTGTTCTTCTTCTTCTATCTTGACTCTGACCATTTCCCTTTGAGAGTCAGGTGTGATCATGGGTTGACTTCGGGGTTTTGGCAACTTTAGAACAGCAGAGAGTGGCAGACTATCATCTTCATCCTCCTCTTCGTCTTCTTCTTCCATCCTCAGCACCCTTCTCCTCCTTCTGGGTGCATCACTGGATGATGGTTGAGTTGGTGAGGGAATTGGTTTTGAAGAATGAGGATGTTTGGATTTTGGCTTAGAGGTTGGTTGGGAGATTTGAGGGATAGGATCTGATTGAGTGGGTGGAAGGGAAGGTTGATCTAGCATCTTTGTAGTTAGTTTCTCCTTTGTGAGTTTAGCCATCTCTAACCTTTTACCAGCCCCAGCCTCATCAAGGGCTTCCACAATAATCCCTTTGTTGAATTGCTCAGACAGACAGATTCTGGTGGCTATAGCCAGAATGCTGTCCCTGGTCCACGCGCGGATCTCCATTAATGATCTTCCTAAGTATTTTGCAATAAATCGGATCATTATTTCCAACCTCTCTTTTTCCAGAGCATCATACCCTGCCCATCGGGTTTGTATCTCTTGCACTTCCAACCTTCTGATCTCACTCTCCAGTGTGGCTGTGTCAAACCCCTGCCTGAAGAGTTGTTCAATTACTTTATCCGTGGAGCGGCTGTGTGTAGTGTCAGCTTCTTTTACCAGCTCCTCCAAGGATTTGTCTTCAGCAGTATGACCATCAGCACTTTTCTTTCGCTTGTAAGTGAGCATAGGTTGCTTTTCTTTCTCCTCCTCTTGGGCTTGCTTCTCTTCCTTCTTTTCCTCTGATCTTTTCCTTTCTTTTCTTTCACAGCAGTACTCTCCCCCTTTTTGGATGCATTGGAGGAGGGGGTTTGTACCACAGAAAGAGTCTTGTGGACAGCAGCATCAGTCAAGGGCTGTAAAGTTGAGGAAAGCCTCTCATCAAGGCTTTAGACACAATATCAGTGATTATGGGTGTGATGAGAGGGAGGGAATTTTGAAGTACAGCACCTATTTGCTCAGGAGGGTTCTGTTCCTGAGAAGTAGGGCCTGAAGCAGAGGCAGGTGGTTGAGTTTGGAGTGGCTCAGTGTTTGGGGAACCTTCAAGTGAAGGTGCCATCTGTGGGTGAGTAGAGGCAGATGGTCTTTCTCCTTGTGAGAGTTGATCAAGTAGGTTTTGCAGCCTACTGACTTTCTCTTCAAGGATTGTGTTCTGGGCAAGAACATCGTAGAAAAAGCCCAGGTCATCATCAGCCAAAGCTGAATCATCTGACCTCCTGCTTAGAGCAGGATTTACATGCACTGGGTGTAGACCAGTTGATGCATGTGCCCCTTGTGCTTGGTACTGGGGACTTCCAGCCTCAGGACAGTGTCCATCATCGGCTGTTGCCTCTAGTGAGGTCTTGGCAATGTTACCAGCCTCATTCTGATCATGTGCTGAGTCAGAGGAGGTGGCAGCCTCACTAGATATTCTAAGCTCCTTGTCTACACTAGGAGATAGAAGTGGTAAACCCCTGTGCTGTGGGTTCTCAAGTGCACTGTATTCCTCCCCCTCAATTGTAGAGGTATTCCCAGTAGTAAGTGGTTTCTGGGGAGGGGGTGAGGAGTGCAGTTGAGTCAGCACTTGTGCAACTATTAAAGTTGGGCTGTGAGGGGCGGTTGTTTGGGGTGAAGGGATAGAAGCAGTGTGCACCTGGGGAGGTTGGTGCTTTTCAATGGCAATCCCCTCAAGTGAGGAAGATCCCAGATATGTAGGTACCCCTTGTGTGGTTGCTGCAGGCTCCTGTTGAGAGGAAGCCTGAGCGGCTATGGCTGGAAGAATCATTTTTTCCACTAGGGGGTTTGGACTAGTGGATATATCCTGCGTTTGTGGTGCAGGGGCATTGCCAGGGGGTTTTGATCACAATGTCTGTGATCATTGGGGTGATGAGAGGTAGGGATTGCTGAAAGATAGCAGCTGTTTGCTCAGAGGGGTTCTGTCCCTGAGAAGCAGTGCCAGAAATAGAAGCTGGTGGCTCAGAAGTTTTGAGTGGCTGTGTGTGTGGGAGACCTTCAGGTCAAGGTGCCATTGTGGGTTTATATTGGTGGCAGATGGACTTGCTTTTTGAGAGAATTGGTCATGTAGTCTTTGTAGTCTACTGACTTCTTCCTCAAGAATTGTGTTCTGGGCTAGAACATCATAAAAGAAGCCCAGGTCATCATCAGCAGATGCTGAATCACCTGACCGCCTGCTTGTAGCAAGATTTACATGCACTGGGTGTAGACCAGTTTTAGCATGTGCCCCTTTTTCTTGGAACTGGGGACTTCCAGCCTCAGGACGATATCCTTCATCAGCTGTTGCCTCTGGTGAGGTCTTAGCTATTACCAGCCTCAGTCTGAGCATGTGCTGATTCAGACGAGGTGGCAGCCTCACGAGATGTCTTATCTGCATACCTACACCAGGAGATAGACTAGTTAAACCCTGGTGTTGTGGGCTGTCAGAAGCATGTTGATCCTCTTCCTCAATTGCTGTGGTTTTCCCCTTTGTTGGTGTTTGTTGGGGAGGAGGAGAGGCATGTAGCTGAGTCAGCACGTTTGCAATAATGAGAGTAGGACTTTGTGGGGCGGTTGTAGTGGGAGATGGGGTAAAAGCAGTATGCACCTGGGGAGAATGGTGCTCTTTAATGGCAATCTCCTCAAATGAGAAAGATCTCAGATTAGTGGGTACCCCTTGTTTGGTTGCTGCAGGCTCCTTTTGAGAGGAATCCTGAGCGGCTGTGGCTGGTGAAGTCCTTGTATCCACTAGGGGTTATAACTAGTGGATATAGCCTGCGTTTGTGTTGCAGGGGCATCCTCAGGGGACTCATTTCCCTGAGTAGCCTTTTGACTTCTTTTTAGTGGGTTTGGTGGGGACTTTGGATTTGTAGGTGGTGGTTGTGGGTTCCAGCTGTGTGGGTTTGCGCAGCTTGGCAGCCATTTTTAGTGATTTGTCAGAGTTATGCCGGGAGTATACTTCAGGCAATACAGTTGAAGCAGGGACTCCCAGGCCAACAAGTCCCTTAGCTTGAAGCTGGTTTTCAATTATGGCCATTATGAACCGAGGATATAATATCCAACGGTTAGCAAGTTGTTTTTGGGCCATATCCTTGAGCTCTAAAAATAGTATTTTCGAAAAATTTAAAGGTTGTTGCTCAAGGATGGAGTACATTACCTCTTGCCACCTTGTGGACATTTGATCCCATGATGAAGTCTTGGGGGCAAGGCAGACATTTACCATGTGAAAGATGAGACGTTCGGCATCCTGGAAATGTTTCTTCAATATGGTAGATGTACTCGGGTTACCCTGGTATCCATGGTGGGCAAATGATTGATCTATTGTGCCTTTTGGATAACCAGTTGGGAAAGTGGCATCATCCAGATTGAGGGTTTGGCGAAGAATGTCTGGAGTAATGACCACTTTTTGATGATGGACAAACGATTGAAGAGACTCTGTGTCATTCTCCTCAGAGACAAGAGTGACATTTGTCCAGAATTGGTTAAGAGTTTCGGCATATATGGTGAGATTTAACAGAAAAGCCGTTTTGTAAGGTGACTGAACCATTAAATCAATGGCGTTGTGAAACTTGGTCCAGTATGGCGATTTTGTGAGATGTGCAACACAGTTGTGTCGTGGTTTTAGTTGCATGGTCGCCATTGGTGAAGATAGGTTAAAGAGTTTTTGAACGTTAGGTTTGAGAGGAGAAGAAAGTTAAAACTCTGAAGGTGGGATAAGGTATTTAAAGGGTAGGGTTAGAAAACGACTGAAGGTTTTGGTGTTAGTCATCAGTTGTTTGAAACTACTGATGACGTGGTATTAACTTTTAGAGGTTTGGAATGACTGACCGTATTGGTGTGATCAGCAGTTGTATAAAACAACTGGAGACTTGGTTTTAACCGTTAGACGTTGAAACAGCTGAAGTCTCAGATTTAGTCATAGGTAGTTATAAAACTACTGAAGACAGTTTTGACTTCAGGTGATGAAACAACTGAGGACTTGGTATTAGTCATCAGTAGTTGGGAAACTACTGAAGACTTTGGTTTCACCATCAGTTGTTGTAAACAACTAAAGACTTGGTGTTAGTCATCAGTAGTTGTGAAACTACTGAAGACATGGTGTTGCTTCAGTTGTTTAGAAGGAAACAGCAGTTGGGAAACTACTGAAGAGAAAAAGGCTCATCAGTAGTTGTCATCAATTCATTGCTTTTCAGCTGTTTCATACTGTCCTCAACACGTACTCATCAGACGTTTTCATCTGTTTTCAGATGTTTCATAGGACATCAGTACGTATTTGTATTTCTAACAACAGTAGTTGTAGCTACATCAGCTCTTGTAACTACATCAATGTTTTAACAAATAAAGTACTTGAGTACTGAGAAGTTAAGCTCTAGTAGTTTAAAGTAAACTTCCGGAGGGAAAATAACTTCAGTACTTATATATGTGACAATAATAAACTAATGATCATCAGTACTTGTGAGCTGAGATCATCAGTAGTTGTCACTTATTCTAGTTGCAGCATACCAAGCCTTAACACTACGTTTTGGAAAGTTGTGCTATCCAAGGGCTTAGGGAAAATGTCTGCAAGCTCATCAGCACTAGGAACAAATTTTGGATCAATCAGACCTTTTTCAAAACAATCTCTAATAAAATGGTGTCTGATTCCAATATGTTTAGTCCTAGAGTGCTGGACAGGATTCTTGACAATACAAAGAGCTGAAGAGCTGTCCATTAACAATGGGGTCTTAGTCTCTGTTATGCCATAATCCAATAATTGGTTTTGAAGCCAGAGTACCTGAGATGTATAGCTTGCAGCAGCAATGTACTCTGCTTCAGCAGTTGATGTAGCAACTGAGGTCTGTTTCTTACTCTGCCAAGAAATCAAGCAGTTGCCTCAGAATTGGCATCCTCCAGAAGTGGACTTTCTTGTCAACTTACACCCTGCATAGTCACTTTCAGAAAAAGCAACTAATTTACCAGAATGTCTAGTAGAATACCATAAACCTAGAGATGGAGTTCCTTGCAGATATCTGAAGATCCTCTTGACTGCAATCAAATGAGACTCCTTAGGTGCAGCCTGAAATCTAGCACAAACACATGTAGCAAACATGATATCTGGTCTAGAAGCTGTTAAGTACATCAAGGACCCAATCATACATATGTAAACTGTTTCATCAACCACTTTACCTTTCTGATCTGTATCCAGTTGTGTGGTGTTGCACATGGGAGTAGAACATGGCTTACACTTTTGTAAATCAAACTTTTCCAAAAGATCTTTTGTGTATTTGGACTGATGAATGAAAATTCCATCAGCCTTTTGTTTGATTTGCAAACCCAGAAAGAACTGTAATTCTCCCATGGCACTCATTTCAAACTTCTGTTGCATCAACTTTGTAAAGGCATCACACAACTGTGGATCAGAGGATGCAAAAATAATATCATCTACATAAATTTGAACAAGTAGATTATGCTGCCCAGCTTTCTTAATAAATAAAGTCTTATCTATGGAGCCTCTAGTGAAATTATTTTCCAGAAGAAAGTTTGATAATGTCTCATACTAGGCTCTAGGATTTTGTTTCAACCCATAGAGAGCCTTATCAAGCTTATACACCCAATTAGGATGTTTATTGTCCTCAAAACCTGGTGGTTGACATACATAAACCTCTTGTTTAATTTTCCCATACAAAAATGCACTTTTGACATCCATTTGAAAAACTTTAAGGTTGTGATAAGTAGCATAAGCTAAAAACAATCAAATTGCTTCCAGTCTGGCTATAGGGGAAAAGGTTTCATTATAATCAATACCTTCCTCTTGTGAAAACCCCTGTACAACCAGTCTGGACTTGTTCTTAACAATAAGCCCATTTTCATCAGTTTTGTTCCTAAACACCCATTTAGTGCCTATTGCACACTTACCCGGAGGTAGAGGAACCAGTTCCCACACTTGCTGTTTCTTGAATTGAAGAAGCTCAAGTTGAATGGCTTCAACCCATCCATTGTCCCTTAAAGCAATGTGATAGTTCTTTGGCTCTTGCTGACTAATGAAGAGAGCATAGAAGCAGAAATTTGACAATTGACTTCTTGTTGAAACGCCAGCATTGATATCACCAATGATTTGAGACATAGGGTGATTCTTCAGATCTTGGTACACAATAAGATCTGTGCAAGTGTTTGTAGCAGGCTCAGCAGCAACAGATGGTGATGGTCAAGCATTTCCTAGAAACCAATCAGTAGATGGTAATTCAAAGGAAGTTGAAGTTGTAGAAATCTCATCAGCATTTGTTGTGGATTGTGCTACTGAAGCTACAGGAACATCAGGTCTAGCTGAGTCAGGCAGTTGATCACTAAACTTGAAAAGGTGATTACTGATATCACCATCATCATCAGTAACACCAGATGGATGACTAGCTACACAAGATGATGGATTTATATGATCTGCAACAACAGGTGGTTGATAAGGAACATATTGCACAATATCCAGATCAAACAACTCCATAGGGTTTTGTGGAATTGTATCCTTAGGGGATTCATTGAACTTCACATGCAAGGTTTCTTCAACTATCTTTGTCCGACAGTTGCAAGTGGATGAATACCCAAAAAATACCCTGCATCCACCTTAGAATCAAACTTTTGGAGTTGATCCTTTGTGTTGAGAATGTAACAGGGACACCCAAATGCTCTAAAGAATGAAATCAAAGGGGTCAAATAATGAAGAACTTTATATGGAGTCTTCATCAACCTCTGATTTACTAGAACTCTACTCCGTACATAGCAAGCTGTATTGACAGCTTCAGCCCAAAAAGTCAATGGCAGACCAGAATCAGCCAACATGGACCTTGCAGCTTCAATGAGGGTCCTGTTCTTTCTCTCCACTACTCCATTTTGCTCAGGAGTCCTTGGGATGCTATACTCCCTCTTGATTCCCTTTGACAAGTAAAACTCATCAAGAGTGTGGTTTCTGAATTTAGTACCATTGTCACTCCTCACACACTTAACTGGTAGGAAATACTGCTTCTCAACGTGTAACACAAACTTCATTATGGACTGAGCAGCCTCATCCTTTGAATGCAAGAAGAAGGTCCATACATATCTAGAGTAATCATCCACAATTACCAGACAATATTTCTTCTTTGCCATACTCATTACCTTCACACGACCAAAACGATCCATGTGCAGTAGTTGTAAGCAGGCATTAGACTTGGATTCTTCTATGGTTGGGAATGAAACTTTATGTTGTTTCCCTTTTAAGCATGCAGTGCAGATTTCATCATAATTGAACTCCTTTATTGGAGGACCTCTCACTAAACTCTTATGGATCAGGTGATTCATGTTTTTGAGATTAACATGACCCAGCCTTCTATGCCACAGTTTAGATTCTTGGAGAGAGGCCTTGGAGAACAAGCATGGATGGCCTCTTAACTCAATTTTCTTTGACAGATCCAAGGCATATACTCTTCCTATCATGTTGGCCTTCAGGAGAGTATTATCATCCAGTACTTTGTCAATCAGGCTCAGAACCTTGGAAGACAGAATCCTATAGTTCTGGCTTGTGAAAAGAGCAACATGTCCTTTGTCACACATCTGACTGACACTCAACAAATTGTATTTGAGATTCTCCACATGGTTGACATCATCAAATCTAATATCCCCATTAGACACAAATCCCTTTCCAATGATGTAACCTTTAGCATCATTTCCAAAAGAGACAAATCCCTTCTTTCCCTGAGAGTAATCATGAAGAAGAGAGCTGCTCCCAGTCATGTGCATGGATCCTCCACTGTCCACATACCAGATGCTACTTTGGCATGCTGAAAAACCCTGCACAATCATAAGAAACTAGTTAGCTTTGGATACCCAAACCTTTTTGGTTTTGGGACTGACTTTATCAATAGATTTAACCAAAGCTGGTTTCTCATGATTAACAGCTGATGAAGATGGAGATGGTGCTGACATAGATTTGGACCTGGAATTCCTCTCCAGTGGTTTGGTCACAGTGGCTTCAAGTTGGTTAACTCTCCCCAACAGATGTTGAACCATCATAACAAGTTGTGTCTGATTTGAAGCTCGAGCTTTCAGTTCATTTGACACTCCAAAGCTTGTTTTGATGAGTTCCTGTGACCCACCATTTCCTCCTTCTTAGATTTCACAGACTTAGTCTTATGTTTATCATGAGGAACAATATCAGCTGTCTTCTGATAAACCGTATCCTTCTTAGTGGATTTGGGTAAGGCCTTGGGTTTATCAGGTTGAGATGATTGTGGTACAAACTTGGTCTCAAACTCAGTTTTCATTTTACTTATTTCTAGTTTAATGAGCTCATCCCTTTGGAGGTTTAAACCCTTTTTGTACCAACATTCATCAGATAGATGATTGAATTTACCACAAATTTCACATGGCTTATTCTTCATCTTGGACATCTTTACTGCTGAAGTGGAAACTACTGAAGGTGTGATCTTCAGTACTTTCCTCGTATCAGTACTAGGTTGTAAAGGATTTGTAACAGCTGAAGACTGGTAATTCAACTGTTTTCCATCCGTCCTAATAGACTGTTTGATGGTTTCCTCAGCAGTTGTTAGTCCTTGTATTTCAACTCATTTGAAATGCTTTTCAGATGTTGGGTCTCTTTCAGTACTTGGGGTACATTGAGGAACAACATCTGAAGTACTCAGCTTCATATGAGTCTCAGTAGTTAGACCATCAGTCAATTTATTTGTTGAGATCTTAACAGTGGTTTCATTCTCTGATCTTAGATTATCATTGCAGAATGACTCACATGATAATGTGGTTTGGAGATTGCTTTCACTTTCGGACTTAACTATGGAGTTAGGAGTAAAGTCTGTTGGTGGAGCAGTATGGTTGTAACCAATGCCAAACTTCACATTTGAAGCAGTTTGCTTGCTAAGAAGCATTTCAAATCCCTTGCATGATGAACCCAGCGTTCACACTCAACTTGGGTCACTGCAAGTTTTTCTTTGAGACTCCTGTGGTCTTCCAGAATAACCTCTAGCTTGGCCTTTTCATCATTTAATTGGCATTTTAGCTTATAAATCTCATCACTTTTACTGTTAAGAGCAGACTCATACTCAGCTTTTCTTTTGAAAATGGTTTTCTCAAACTCAAGTTTTTGATTTAATAATGCTACATTTGCCTCTCTAATAGAGACAAAGGCAGCTATGATTTTCAGAACATAACTTGGCTTTAGCCTCTGAAGATACCTGAGTTACCTGTGAAGATGATGCATTTGATCTGGAACCCTCAGTAGACTCCAGGCATGAGAGCAAGATTTCCAAAAGGGTGTTCACAACCATGTTGACTAGCACCAGCATAGTATTGCTCAGTGTGACCAGACAAGTTATCAGGTAAGCTACTCCAGTCAACGACTCCAGGTGTGAAGAAGCTGTGATGAGGTTGTGATTGAGATGGAGATGGTTGAGGTTCTGGTAGTGCATGAGATTGTGGTACTATAGGAGCTTGAACTTGATTTGACTATGGCATATAATAGCAGGGATAAGGATATGGCATTTGACCCTGAGGTACAAAATATGCAGGAGATTGAAGGTGTGATGGATGACTAGAACCAGCAGAATGTTGCCCTTCGGATTGTGAATTGTTATTTGGAAAAGTCAAAAAGGGTGCAGAAGTGTTAGATCCAGTTGATCTACACTCTCTTGCAAAGTGTCCAAGCCTGTGGCATTTGTGACACTTTAACTTGCTTTTGTCAAAACCGACTTTGGTTTTGTCAGAGAGTCCAGGATATTTCCTGCCAGTTCTCTTGTAGAATTTCTGAGATCTAATATTGATCAAGGCCATTTGGCTCAAAATATCCATCTCTTCTAAATCATCATCAGCAATGCCCTTCAAATCATCCATGATAAAGCATAGATATCACTATTATTACCAGAATGACAATCAACACTCACAAAGGCATGATTAGAATTGTTTGAGGTGAAATCAATATGCTCATCATAGTGACATTCTGATCCTGCATACTCTGACTCATGACTTACCAAGGCAGTGTTTCTTGGTACAAAATCATCAGTGAGCTTTCCAGATCATGACAGTTTTCGTTTCTGTTCTATCTCTCTCTCAAATGTGAGCAATTTCCCATGGAGTTGGGTGAGAAATAGTTTGTCCAAATTTGCACTGGAGCGTAGGACAATAGTATATGTGTCCCATCTCTCAGGCAGTGATCTGAGAAATCTGTTATTCATCTGGCTATTTGTGTACTCATGTTTGACCATTTTTAATTCAGAGATCAAACAAGAGAACCGCTCAAACTGTTGAGTCAGTGTCTCACCCTTCCTATGAGAGAATGTCTCATATTGTTGGGAAGGATTTCTCTATTATTTTCTAGGACCTCATGTGTTCCTCCAAATTGTTCTTTCAAGGCATTCCAGAGGTCATGGGCAGTTTCATAATGCATTAGCCCAGAATAGATTTCATTGGGCAGTGCCATGGCCAGAATTCCATGGGCTTTTGCCTCAATCTCAAATAATTTCTTATCCTCATGTGAGTATTGCTCCCTCCTCTTCGGAACCATTTGATTGGTTTCCGGGTTATTCACCATAGGCTTGTGTGGACCATGTACCACTGATGTCCAACAACCTGAGCTGTTAACAGACAGGTGATGGAGCATTCGTCGTTGCCATATGTTATACTCACTACTAACCAGCATTGGAGGCTTGGTTGAGGAACCAGTATTATGAGGATCATTGGAAGGAGTAGTCATTTTAGGTCCAAATTCAATTTAATTCACGCTTTTAAAAGATTTTACACAGACCACAACAGACTCAATGAAAACCAAGAATAAATCTCAGGATGAATGACCAAAAACACAGAAAATTCAATCTCTATAACCGTTTCTTGCAAAAATGCTAATTCAATCAAACATGGATCTTGGATAGCAGTTTCAATGATCAATTATTAGATCGATGAATGATTAACCTACTCTGATACCATTTGACAGGATCAGTGATCTCAAGTTTGATGGATTAGAGCGTAACGCAACGGAATAAGAACAAGAATTAGACAAATTATAGCAAGAATTGATATTTGTATGCATTAAGAACAAATACGGTTGTAACGAGAGAATATATTTCCGTGAAAAGAATGTTTCAATAATATCAAATGTTTCTTCTCAATCATTCACCGATTACAAATAGGTTGACACTCCTTATATAGAGTGCAATCACTGCTGATATCACGGGATAGTGACATCTGGTAGATTTATTACAAAAATAACTAAAACTTAACAAACTACTAAAATGTTCACAAGTACTGAGAAATATCAGAGTGCTAAGTACAAAACATAAAACTACTGATACGAAACTACTGAAACTACAACGACTGAAGAACAAGCTCTTCAGTCGTTTTACAAAACTACTGAAAAGAAAAACATAAAACTACTGAAAGAAAACCGTCACAACTACTGAAGAAGACCTCTTCAGCTGTTGTGACAACGTCTGATACTTGGTCTTCAGCACTTGTGTCTTCAGACTTTGTCTTCAGCACTTGTGTCTTCAGACTTTGTCTTTAGCACTTGTGTCTTCAGACTTTGTCTTCAGCACTTGTCTTCAACTGTTGTGGACTTCAGCAGTTGTTGTGACGTCTATGGGACTTAAGTTTTTTCTGATCCGGCTCATTGGTTCTTTTGGTCCAACATATCAAATAACCCAAACCATTTCCCCTTTCAAACCCGTAAAACCGGTGACCGGCTCCGGCCACCGCCGGCCAACAATCCGGCAGCCCCGCCACCTATTAAAATGCCGATTAACGAACCTAAAACCGTTTCCAATCGATTCGTTGGCATGATTCAAAACTAGAGGTGTATAATAATCGAGTTAAAGCTACGGTTTCAAGCTTGAAGCATCCTATTAAACTTGCTTTCAATCATCGAACCGTTTGAACATTAAAGATCAATAATAATCAAATTAATTGAACCCACGCAATCAATTAACCATTTCTATTGGATTCCTAAATGCAATTTTAGTCTAAACACCTGAAATCATCGCACATAGTTACCAATTCCATTGCGAAACTGAGTCTAACCGAACCCCGGCCTTCAAGCATTATAACTTCTAAGTGATTGAGGGCTTAGAACCGTGAGCATCACTCGAAGATTCACACAAGTTTAATTTGGTTAACATCAACAATTGCACATTGAACGAATTCAAGCTTCAGTCGCAACTCGCCTGCATTTGTTCTTATCAACATAAACATCAAATCGGGTAATTAATTGTGTCCTTAGACTCGAAATCACATGGGGAATCAAAGCCCCATGTTTATTCACGTAAACAGTATCGCTTTGATCTTCGATTTTGGGTTTGACCTATCTAGGGTTCTTCTTGATTTGGGGTTTTCTTTGAAACACGGTTTTTGTAAATTAAAAACCAATCATTGACGCGGCTGAAGCCTTGGTTCAATGGTTAAAGTGTATATGTCTTAAGCATGAGGTCCCGGGTTCGAACCCGGGGACCTTCATGCAATTTTTTTAAAGGCTTTTAGCCTAAACGTTAATTTTAGAAAATTATTAAATTATATATAAATTATTTTTATGAACTTCAATTATTTTCAAAGGTTCTAAAGATTTCTAAAATTGTTCCAAGATTGAACAAAAATGTTTTGGTGATAAAACAATTTTAACAAAGTATGTTTAAATAAATTTTTTTTATTTTTTTATAAAATGGATGGAAAATAATATTAGTAATTGTCGTTGGTTCAAATATCCCTTTTTAGATTAATTTGGTTTATCTAGTAAATAAACTTTTATGTTATAAAAAAAATATATATATATTATTTGAACTTTATATAAAATTTTCTAAATTATTATAATTGTTTCTTATTCACAACTTTGAATATATATTTTCAAGAAAATATAAATTTGTTCCATTTGTTTAAATATAATTATTGACAAGCCCCAAATTCGACTTAGAACCCTAGTCCTCGTTGATTCGATAAACTCATTACAATATAATTTAAATCTTGTAAATATATATACTTAGGTACCTTATGAAGAACTACGTTGAAACCTTGCCTATTACACTTCTTATTAATTGTCAATTATATACATTTGATCAAGTGAGTATTTCTATACCCCTTTTTCATATTTTCACACTTTGGGGTGAAACATGTTACTTTATAAACTTTGCACTTGTAAACACGTTTGATTCTTGTAAACTTATGGCAATTTACTTGTATGTTGTGATTAGTTGGACTTTGTAGCTACCATGTAATTTCGAATATATGTACAATCATTAACTATTGCTAGCCTAGCGAAGTCATAGATCTATGGGCTAGACAAGCCTGCTTGGTTGATCCAAGTACACTTAGCTAATCGTATATACTTTTAAACGTTTGAGACTTGTAAAACTTTGTCGAGGTTTGATTGTGCATTTCTATCTTACATCCCTAGTTTACTTTGTTCTCTAACTTACAACATGAATTGCCATCTTTTATATACTTATGTATTTCAAACTATGGAAATCTCACCAACATTATTGTTGACCTTTTATTTTTAACATGTTTCAAGAAATACTCAAGCTTGATTTCTACACATTAAAGCATACACATCTAGGAATGGACCTAGATAAATAAGTGAATTAAAATGACTTGTACCTTTTATGTTATGTTTTTATTTCTTAAGACTTATGATTGTATTAGCACAATTGGAATTTATGTTTAATATAAAATTGGGTTATTAATAGCGTTATGTGGCTGTGAATGATCTTAACTATCACTCTTCAACGTTTCTGCCGTCAAGGTTGGGGTGTGACAGACCTAATCAACTAAAATCTAGAAATCAAACTCTTCAAATAGGCCACTTAAATGGACATAATTGTTGAAATGAAGGACATTAAGTGATTTTTAGAGTTCTTGCGAATCTAATGAGTCTATACATGATGTCTAACATCAAGATTTGACCAAGATTCGGAGTCAGAGTGTCACATAGAGTCTTCTGCGAATGGACACTCCAAATAAACCTCAGTCGCATGATTGAGCCAGACTTACAACTCAATCGCATGAATGAATTATTCAGTGACTCAGTCGCACGATTTACTCAACCCCATGGCTTAACATACGACTAAGTTCAGTCGCAAGATTCAATCGCACGACTAAACTCAGCCACAGCCTCAATCGCACGACTGAACTCAGTCGTATGGTTCAATCACATGATTGAACCAGTTTGTTCAAAACAGACTTAAGTTTCAAGTGTCATCCCCTATCACATCTCTAATGTATATGTTTCCGATGTTGCAGCAACATGGCTGATAGGTGGACTATGAGCACCAAGCACAACATGTGTGCTCACCTTGATTCTACATCCAGGTATGCTTCTGAGTTTACAGGAATTACTGCCTTTTTGCATAGATCAGGGATTTACACGACCATCTCTATCCCCTTCACGCCTTACAGATCCACACAACAGGCATTCTGGGAAAGCGCCAGGGTTGACCTATCCGTTGAGCCATAGCGTATACGTAGCTCCATATTCGAACAAGAGATCGAGATTACTGAGGATGATCTGAGTCGAATCTTAGATCTGGCTGAGGATGGAGCCTACCCAACTAAGCTGCATCCCCTAATGGTCTGGGGATGCTTTCTGAGGATCAAGTATGCCAGTGACATAAATGTCGGTGTACTGAACAAGAGCAACATGTGCCCGCAATTCAAATATTTGGCACATGTGATCCTTAAGTTTATAACCTCCACACGGGGAGGATTTGACGAAATGTCCAACCAAATCCAGAATGCATACGTTGCACTGGTACTGAACCATCCGTTTAGTTTTCCACGCATGTTTTTCTCTTACCTGATAAAGAACCTTGATGGCATGGTTTATGCAAATGATTACCAATGAGAAGCTTCATATGCTGCGAAAGGAGAAAGATGATGCAGTAGTGCTCGAGGTAATGGATGATACGACACTGAGTCGGATAAAGGTCTACCGGGGAAGCAAGTGAAGCCCCCGGTGAGGAGACTATTTGGCCACTTAGGCAAGCGGAGTACATGGCGCCATAACGCAAGAATTGGCGTCTCGATGATAGTGACTCTGACGTCAAGCCCATTATGGCACCCACAAATGAAGACGACGACGACAACGATCAGGATCAAGGTGGTGAGGCACCTGGTGGAACTGAAAGTGCTGCCTTCCACCAAGACTTCTTGGTCGATGAAGAAGAGGACTCTGATGATGAGCCATTAGTGAGGACTGTCGGGAGTCGGTTCATGGCCATCGACAAAGGGATAGAGGTGGTTGGCGGACGCCAGGCTGAGTGAAGTGGTGTTGATGCTGATGTTACTGACCTTACTTATACCTTTGACCAGCCTAGCAGCCAAGGGGGAGCGCCTATTGCCATGGGCTCCATGAAGAAGAGGATGGCCCGACCATACAGGATGAGGAGCAAGAGGCCAAGATTTACTTTGATCACTTCTTCAGTCACCACCACCACTGTCACACCCACCACTACATGAACCGTATCTACCATTACTCCAGCCACCACCACCACAGCTACTACTGCCACCAGTACTACTCCCACTACCACTATCACTCTATCCACCACCACTACCATAGCCCCTCCACCACATCCAACACACATTCCACCTCCCATATTCACCACATCTACCACCACCAGTAACCAAGCAGGTCCCTCCGCCCACTCTACATTCACAGTTAGACCCACTCTACCCAACATCGGGTTAGAGGAACAACTGGCTAACCTTAACAGCATTGTGCTAAGGCTTCTTGCCACTGATGAGATAAGAGCAACTCAGCTACACAAGTTGATGGAGGTGAATGCAGTTCAAGCAAAGAAGACTATGGAGCTCAGTAAGAAGAGCGCTCAGTATGAGAGGGCATTAGCCCGAGTCCACCATGCACTTACAAGTCAAAATGAGCTGGTGCTGGAATCAGTAAAGAGGATTGAGGAGCTTGAGAAGAAGAACATGAAGATACTGCTAAAGCTCAAGGGATCAAAGAATGAGCCTCTAAAGATCAAGGATGGTGACAGTGATAGTGATGATGATGATGATGATAATGATGATGATGATGATGATGATAATGATGATGATGATGATAAGGATGAAGATGATTCTGAGGAGGATATGGAGGAAGGAGGACTGAGCGGAAAAGATCAAGAGGATGAAGATGATCAGGAAGGTGATGCATCTGCGTCAGCCCCAAATCCACAATCTCAAGAGAGGCGTACCAAAAGAAAGGAAGAACAAGGAGCCTCGTCCTCTGCTCGTCCAGCTGAAGAACCGACCAATCAAGACAAAAGTAATGATTACAAGTTTATGTATTTGAAAACGTTTATGCTTGAATTATGTATTACATTAATGTAATTTATATTTTTTTATGGTTTAATGTTTTATATAATGATTTATGTGTGATGTGCTTAATATTTACTCAAATAGATGAAGCTCAACAGACAGACGAGTATGTTGTCGAACCCCTTCAGCGAGTTAAGACTCAACTCACAATGATTCTTGACTTGTAAGGGATAGTCAGGAGATCTGTGAGCTACACCTCTAGAGGAGGGAGAAATTATACATGATCCTACAGACGAACAACTCGCTAAAATATTTAGGCTGAATCCTGACGAGCTAGTCAAAACGCTACAAAATTTGATGTCGCAAGTGACGATGAGCTACACGATGTTGATGAAATAGAAATAGAAGATGTGACTGCAACACACTATCCATAGTACACTAATCTAGAAGGACGTTTTATCCCCAACTTGGGTGAAACATTTGACAGTTGTACTTTTGAGATGTTTGATGAAGTAGAGAGAGAAAAAAAAGAAAGAAGAATGCATAGCCCAAGCTTCAGAAGCAAATGTTGATATCAAGAATGCTGAATGGGTGGCTTGTTTTGCAGAGATAAAAGCCCAACGCACACCGCAAAAGTAGAATGCCTACACAAAACTCTACAAAGTCAAACGACATCAGAAAGTGTTAGGCAAAATTATAGCGTGGGTGTATTTTGAAGATTTGGAGTCCCTCGCACATGATGTCAAAGATTCCCTTATGTGAAATGCCTCAAGACTTCAGTCCATACTTTAAATGGTGGTATTACGACTGCCGAATGGGCGAAGCGGTCATAGTGCTAAACAGAGATGGAAAGATTCATACTATCTGGGTATTTGACCTTGTTGGACCAAAAGAACCAATGAGCCAGATTAGAAAAACCTTAAGTCCCACAGACGTCACAATAACTGCTGAAGTCGACAAGTGCTGAAGACAAAGTCTGAAGACACAAGTGCTGAAGACAAAGTCTGAAGACACAAGTGCTGAAGACAAAGTCTAAAGACAAGTGTTGAAGACAAAGTCTAGAGACACAAGTGCTGAAGATAAAGTCTGAAGACACAAGTGCTGAAGACAAAGTCTAAAGACACAAGTGCTGAAGACAAAGTCTGAATACAAGTGCTGAAGACAAAGTCTCAAGACACAAGTGCTGAAGACAAAGTCTGAAGACACAAGTGCTGAAGACAACGTCTGAAGACACAAGTGCTGAAGACCAAGTATCAGTCGTTGTCACAATAGCTGAAGAGGTCTTCTTCAGTAGTTGTGACGGTTTTCTTTCAGCAGTTTTATGTTTTTCTTTTCAGTAGTTTTGTAAAACGACTGAAGAGCTTGTTCTTCAGTCGTAGTTTCAGTAGTTTCGTATGAGTAGTTTTATGTTTTATACTTGGCGCTCTGATATGTTCTTAGTAGTTGGGAACATTTCAGTAGTTTGTTAAGTTTTAGTTATTTTTGTAACAAATCTGCCAGATGTCACTATCCCGTGATATCAGCAGTGATTGCACTCTATATAAGGAGTGTCAACCCAATTGTAATCGGTGAATGATTGAGCAGAAACATTTGATATTATTGAAACATTCCTTTTCACAGAAATCTATTCTCTTTTTACGACTGTGTTTGTTCTTAATGCTTACGAATATCAAATTCTTGCTATAATTTGTCTAATTCTTGTTCTTATTCCGCTGCGTTACACTCTAATCCATCAAACTTGAGATCACTGATCCTGTCAAATGGTATTAGTGCTGGTTCATCATTGATCGATCTAATAATTGATCACTGAAACTGCTATCCAAGATCCAAGTTTGATTGAATTAGCATTTTTGCAAGAAACAATTATAGAGATTGAATTTTCTGTGTTTTTGGTCATTCTCCTGAGATTTATTCTTGGTTTTCATTGAGTCTGTTGTGGTCTGTGTAAAATCATTTAAAAGCTTGAATTAAATTGTATTTGGACCTAAAATGACTACTCCTTCCAATGATCCTCACAATACTAGTTCCTCAACCAAGTCCCCGATGCTGCTTAGGAATGGGTATAACATATGGCAACGACAAATGCTCCATCACCTGTCTGTTAACAGCTCAGGTTGTTGGACATCAGTGGTACATGTTCCACACAAGCCTATGGTGAATAACCCAGAAACCAATCAAATGGTTCCGAAGAGGAGGGAGCAATACTCAGATGAGGATAAGAAATTGTTTGAGATTGATGCAAAAGCCCATGGAATTCTGGCCATGGCACTGCCCAATGAAATCTATTCTGGGCTAATGCATTATGAAACTGCCCATGACCTCTGGAATGCCTTGAAAGAACAATTTGGAGGAACAGATGAGGTCTTGGAAAGTAATAGAGAAATCCTTGCCCAACAATATGAGACATTCTCTCATAGGAAGGGTGAGTGAGACACAACACGTTTGAGTGGTTCTCTTGTTTGATCTCTGAATTAAAAATGGTCAAACATGAGTACACAAACAGCCAGATGAATAACAGATTTCTTAGATCACTGCCTGAGAGATGGGACACATATACTATTGTCCTACGCTCTAGTGCAAGTTTGGACAAACTATCTCTCACCCAACTCCATGGGAAATTGCTCACATTGAGAGAGAGATAGAACAGAAACGAAAACTGTCATCATCTGGAAAGCTCACTGATGATTTTGTACCAGGAAACACTGCCTTGGTAAGTCATGAGTCAGAGTATGCAAGATCAGAATGCCACTATGATGAGCATATTGATTTCACCTCGAACAATTCTAATCATGCCTTGTGAGTGTTGATTGTCATCCTGGTAATAATAGTGACAAGCTATGCTTATCATGGATGATTTGAAGGGCATTGTTGATGATGATTTAGAAGAGATGGATATTTTGAGCCAAATGGCCTTGATCAATATCAGATCTCAAAATTCTACAAGAGAACTGGCAGGAAATTTCCTGGACTCTCTGACAAACCAATGTTGGTTTTGACAAGAGCAAGTTGAAGTGTCACAAATGCCACAGGCTTGGACACTTTGCAAGAGAGTGTAGATCAACTGGATCTAACACTTCTGCACCCTTTTTGACTTTTCCAAATAACAATTCACAATTCAAAGGGCAACACTCTGCTGGTTTCTAGTCATTCATCACACCCTCAATCTCTTGCATATTTTGTTCCTCAGGGTCAAATGCCATATCCTTATCCATGCTATATAGCCACAGTCAAATCAAGCTCAAGCTCCTATTGTACCACAATCTCATGCTTTACCAGAACCTCAACCATCTCCATCTCAATCACAACCTCATCACATCTTCTCACACCTGGAGTCGTTGACTGGAGTAGCTTACCTGATAACTTGTCTGGTCACACTGAGCAATACTATGCTGGTGCTAGTCAACATGGTGGTGAACACCCATTTGGAAATCTTGCTCTCATGGCCCTGGAGTCTACTCAGGGTTCCTGTTCAAATGCATCATCTTCACAGGTAACTCAGGTATCTTCAGAGGCTAAAGCCAAGTTATATTCTGAAACATGCATAGCTGCCTTTGTCTCTATTAGAGAGGCAAATGTAGCACTAATAAATCAAAAACTTGAGCTTGAGAAATCATTTTCAAAAGAAAAGCTGAGTATGAGTCTGCTCTTAACAGTAAAAATGATGAGATTTATAAGCTTAAATGCCAATTAAATGATGAAAAGGCCAAGCTAGAGGTTATTCTAGAAGACCTCAGGAATCTCAAAGAAAAACTTGCAGTGACCCAAGTTGTGTGTGAACGCTGGGTCTCATCATGAAAGGGATTTGAAATGCTTTAGCAAGCAAACTGCTTCAAATGTGAAGTTTGGCATTGGTTACAACCATACTGCTCCACCAACAGACTTTACTCCTAACTCCATAGTTAAGTCTGAAAGTGAAAGCAATCTCCAAACCACATTATCGTGTGAGTCATTCTCCGATGATAATCTAAGATCAGAGAATGAAACCAGTGTTAAGATCTCAACAAATAAAGTGACTGGTGGTCTAATACTGAGACTCATATGAAGCTGAGTACTTCAGATGTTGTTCCTCAATGTACCCCAAGTACTGAAAGAGACCAACCATCTGAAAAGCATTTCAAATCAGTTGGAATAAAAGGACTAACAACTGCTGAGGAATACATCAAACAGTCTATTAGGACGGATGGAAAACAGTTGAATTATCAGTCTTCAGCTGTTACAAATCCTTTAGTACCTAGTACTGATAGGAGGAAAGTGTTGAAGATCACACCTTCAGTAGTTTCCACTTCAGCAGTTAAGATGTCCAAGATGAAGAATAACATGTGAAAATTGTGGTAAATTCAATCATCTATCTGATGAATGTTGGTACAAAAAGGGTTTAAAGCTCCAAGGGATGAGCTCATTAAACTAGAAATAAATAAAATGAAAACTGAGTTTGAGACCAAGTTTGTACCACAATCATCTCAACCGATAACCCAAGGCCTTACCCAAATCCACTAAGAAGGATGCGGTTTATTAGAAGACAGCTGATATTGTTCCTCGTGATAAACTTAAGACTAAGTCTGTGAAGTCTAAGAAGGAGGAAATGTGGGTCACAGGAACTCATCAAAAACAAGCTCTGGAGTGTCAAATGAACTGAAAACTCGAGCTTCAAATCAGACACAACTTGTTATGATGGTTTAGCATCTGTTGGGGAGAGTTAACCAACTTGACGCCCATATGATCAAACCACTAGAGAGGAACTCCAGGCCCAAATCCATTTCAGCACCATCTCCATCTTCATCAGCTGTTAATCATGAGAAACCAGCTATGGTTAAATCTGTTGATAAAGTCAGTCCCAAAACCAAAATGGTTTGGGTCTCCAAAGCTAACTAGTTTCTTATGATTGTGCAGGGTTCTTCAGCATGCCAAAGAAGCATCTGGTATGTGGACAGTGGAGGATCCATGCACATGACTGGGAGTAGCTCTCTTCTTCATGATTACTCTCAGGAAAAGAAGGGATTTGTCTCATTTGGAAATGATGCTAAAGGTTACATCATTGGAAAGGGATTTGTGTCTAATGGAGATATTAGATTTGATGATGTCAACCATGTGGAGAATCTCAAATACAATCAGTTGAGTGTCAGTCAGATGTGTGACAAAGGACATGTTGCTCTTTTCACAAGCCAGAACTGTAGGATTCTGTCTTCCAAGGTTCTGAGCTTGATTGACAAAGTACTGGATGATAATACTCTTTAGAAGGCTAACAGGATAGGAAGAGTATATGCCTTGGATCTGTCAATGAAAATTGAGTTGAGAGGCCATCCATGCTTGTTCTCCAAGGCCTCTCTCCAAGAATCTAAACTGTGGCATCGAAGGCTGGGTCATGTTAATCTCAAAAACATGAATCAGCTGATCCACAAGAGTTTAGTGAGAGGTCTTCCAATAAAGCAGTTCAATTGTGATAAAATCTGCACTGCATGCTTAAAAGGGAAACAACATAAAGTTTCATTCCCAACCATAGAAGAGTCCAAGTCTAATGCCTGCTTACAACTACTGCACGTCGATCTTTTTGGTCCTGTGAAGGTAATGAGTATGGCAAAGATGAAATACTGTCTAGTAATTGTGGATGATTACTCTAGATATGTACGGACCCTCTTCTTGCATTCAAAGGATGAGGCTGCTCAGTCCATTATGAACTTTGTGTTACACGTTGAGAAGCAGTATTCCCTACGAGTTAAGTGTGTGAGGAGTGACAATGGTACTGAATTCAGAAACCACACTCTTGATGAGTTTTACTTGTCAAAGGGAATCAAGAGGCACTATAGCATCCCAAGGACTCCAGAGAAAAATGGAGTAGTGGAGAGAAAGAACAGGACCCTCATTGAAGCTGCAAGGTCCATGTTGGCTGATTCTGGTCTGCACTGACCTTTTGGGCTGAAGCTGTCATTACAGCCTGCTATGTACAGAATAGAGCCTAGTAAATCAGAGGTTGATGAAAACCTTATGAAGTTTTACATCATTTGCCCTGATTTCATTCTTTAGAGCATTTGGTGTCCCTGTTACATTCTCAACATAAAGGATCAACTCCAAAAGTTTGATTCTAAGGTGGATGCAGGGTATTTTGTTGCGTATTCAGCCACTTGCAAGGCTTATAGAGTATTCAACTATCGGACAAAGATAGTTGAAGAAACTTGCATGTGAAGTTCCATGAATCCCCTTAGGATACAATTCCACAAAACCCTGTGGAGTTGTTTGATGTGGACATTCTGCATATTTTCCTTATCAACCACCTGCTGTTGCAGATCATATGAATCCATCATCTTCTGTAGCTAGTCATCCATCTGGTGTTACTGATGAGATGATGATGACATCAGTAATCACCTTTTCAAGTTTAGTGATCAACTACCTGATTCAGCTAGACCTGATGTTCCTGTAGCTTCAGTAGCACAATCCACAACAAATGCTGATGAGATTTCTACAACTTCAACTTCCTTTGAATTACCATCTACTGATTGGTTTCAAGGAAATGATTCACCATCACCATCTGTTGCTGCTGAGCCTGTTACAAACACTTGCACAGATCTTATTGTGTACCAAGATCTAAAGAATCACCTATGTCTCAAATCATTGTTGATATCAATGCTGGCGTTTCAACAAGAAGTCAATTGTCAAATTTCTGCTTCTATGCTCTCTTCATTAGTCAGCAAGAGCCAAAGAACTATCACTTGCTTTAAGGGACAATGGATGGGTTGAAGCCATGCAGCTTGAGCTTCTTCAGTTCAAGAAACAGCAAGTGTGGGAACTGGTTCCTCTACCTCCAGGTAAGTGTGCAATAGGCACTAAATGGGTGTTTAGGAACAAAACTGATGAAAATGGACTTATTGTTAAGAACAAGGCCAGACTGGTTGTACAGGGGTTTTCACAAGAGGAAGGTATTGATTATAATGAACCTTTCCCCTGTAGCCAGACTGGAAGCAATTCGATTGTTTTTAGCTTATGCTGCATATCACAACCTTAAAGTTTTTCAAATGGATGTCAAAAGTGCATTTTTGTATGGGAAAATTAAAGAAGAGGTTTATGTATGTCAACCACCAGGTTTTGAGGACAATAACATCCTAATTGAGTGTATAAGCTTGATAAGGCTCTCTATGGGTTGGAACAAGCTCCTAGAGCCTGGTATGAGACATTATCAACTTTCTTCTGGAAAATATTTCACTAGAGGCTCCATAGATAAGACTTTATTCATTAAGAAAGCTGGGCAGCATAATCTACTTGTTCGAATTTATGTAGATGATATTATTTTTGCATCCTCTGATCCACAGTTGTGTGATGCCTTTACAAAGTTGATGAAACAGAAGTTTGAAATGAGTGCCATGGGAGAATTACAGTTCTTTCTGGGTTTGCAAATCAAACAAAAGGCAGATGGAATTTTCATTCATCAGTCCAAATACACAAAAGATCTTTTGGAAAAGTTTGATTTACAAAAGTGCAAGCCCTGTTCTTCTCCCATGTGCAACACCACACAACTGGATACAGATCAGAAAGGTAAAGTGGTTGATGAAACACTTTACAGATGTATGATTGGGTCCTTGATGTACTTAACAGCTTCTAGACCAGATATTATGTTTGCTACATGTGTTTGTGCTAGATTTCAGGTTGCACCTAAGGAGTCTTATTTGATTGCAGTCAAGAGGATCTTTAGATATGTGCAAGTCACTCCATCTCTAGGTTTATGGTATTCTACTAGACAATCTGGTAAATTAGTTGCTTTTTCTGAGAGTGACTATGCAGGGTGTAAGTTGACAAGAAAGTCCACTTCTGGAGGATGCCAATTCTTAGGCAACTGCTTGATTTCTTGGCAGAGTAAGAAGCAGACTCAGTTGCTACATCAACTGCTGAAGCAGAGTACATTGCTGCTGCAAGCTGTACATCTCCGGTACTCTGGCTTCAAAACCAATTATTCGATTATGGCATAACAGAGACTAAGATCCCATTGTTAATGGACAGCTCTTCGGCTCTTTGTATTGTCAAGAATCCTGTCCAGCACTCTAGGACTAAACATATTGAAATCAGACACCATTTTATTAGAGATTGTTTTGAAAAAGGTATGATTGATCCAAAATTTTTTCCTAGTGCTGATGAGCTTGCAGACATTTTCACTAAGCCTTGGATAGCACAACTTTCCAAAACCTAGTGTTAAGGCTTGGTATGCTGCAGCTAGAATAAGTGACAACTACTGGTGATCTCAGCTCACAAGTATGATGATCATTAGTTTTATTATTGTCATATGTAAGTACTTTATTTGTTGAAACAACTGATGTAGTTACAACAGCTGATGTAGTCACAACAGCTGTTGTAGCCACAACTACTCATGTCAGAAATGCAGATAAGTACTGATGACCAATGAAACGTCTGAAACTCAGATCTAAGTCTGATAAGTGTGGAGGTCAGACTGAAACAGCTGAAAAGCAATGAATTGACTACAACTACTGATGAGCCTTTTTCTCTTCAGTAGTTTCCCAACTGGTGTTTCCTTCTAAACACTGAAGCAAAACCATGTCTTTAGTAGTTTCACAACTACTGATGACTAACACCAAGTCTTCAGTGTTTACAACAACTGATGGTAAAACTAAAGTCTTCAGTAGTTTCACAACTACTGATGACTAATACCAAGTCCTCAGTTTCACCACCTGAAGTCAAAACTATCTTCAGCAGTTTTATAACTACTGATGACTAAATCAGAGACTTCAGCTATTTCAACATCTGACGGTTAAAACAAGTCTTCAGTTGTTTTATAACACTGCTGATCACACCTATACGATCAGTCATTCCAAACCTCTGAAAGCTAATACCACGTCATCAGTAGTTTCAACAACTGATGACTAACACCAAAACCTTCAGTCGTTTTCTAACCCTACCCTTTAAATACCTATCCCATCTTCAGAGCTTTTACTTTTCTCTTCTTCTCAAACTAACGTTCAAAAAACCTGTAACCTCTGTTCATCATGGCGACCATGCAACTAAAACCCCGACACAACTGTGTCGCACATCTCACAAAATCGCCATACTGGACCAAGTTTCACAACGCCATTGATTTAATGGTTCAGTCACCTTACAAAAAGGCTTTTCTGTTAAATCCCACCATATATGCCGAATCTCTTAAACAATTCTGGACAAACGTCACTCTTGTCTCTGAGGAGAATGACACAGAGTCTCTTCAATCGTTTGTCCATCGTCAAAAGTGGTCATTACTCCAGACATTCTTCGCCAAACCCTCAATCTGGATGATGCCACTTTCCCAGCTGGTTATCCCAAGGACACAATCGATCAATCATTTGCCCAGCATGGATACCAGGGTAACCCGAGTGCATCTACCATATTGAAGAAACATTTCCAGGATGCCGAACGTCTCATCTTTCACCTGGTAAATGTGTGCCTTGCCCCCAAGACTTCATCATGAGATCAAATGTCCATAAGGTGGCAACAGGTAATGTACTCCATCCTTGAGCAACAACCTTTAAATTTTTTTGAAATACTATTTTTAGAGCTCAAGGATATGGCCCAAAAACAACTTGCTAACCATTGGATATTATATCCTCGGTTCCTAATGGCCATAATTGAAAACCAGCTTCAAGCTGAGGGACTTGTTGGCCTGGGAGTCCTGCTACGGCTGTATTGCCTGAAGTATACTCCCGGCACAACTCTGACCAATCACTAAAAATGGCTACCAAGCTGCGCAAACCCACGCAGCTGGAACCCACAGCCACCACCTCCAAATCCAAAGTCCCCACCAAACCCACTAAAAATAAGACAAAAAAAGGCTACTCAAGGAAATGAGTCCCCTGACGATGCCCCTACAACACAAACACAGGCTATATCCACTGATTATAACCCCCTAGTGGATACAAGGACTTCACCAGCCACAGCCGCTCAGGATTCCTCTCAAAAGAGCCTGCAGCAACCAAAGAAGGGGTACCCACTAATCTGGGATCTTCCTCATTTGAGGAGATTGCCATTGAAGAGCACCATTCTCCCCAAGTGCATACTGCTTTCACCCCATCTCCCACTGCAACCGCCCCACAAAGTCCTACTCTCATTATTGCAAACGTGCTGACTCAGCTGCATGCCTCTCCTCCTCCCCAACAAACACCAACAATGGGGAAAACTACAAAAATTGAGGAAGAGGATCAACATGCTTCTGACAGCCCACGGCACAAGGGTTTAACTGTTCTATCTCCTGGTGTGGATATGGAAACCAGAACATCTGGTGAGGCTGCCACCTCTTCTGAATCAGCACATGATCAGACTGAGGCTGGTAACATTGCTAAGACCTCACCAGAGGCAACAGCTGATGAAGAACATCATCCTGAGGCTGGAAGTCCCCAGTTCCAAGAAAAAGGGGCACATGCTAAAACTGGTTATACACCCAGGGCATGTACATCCTGCTACAAGCAGGAGGTCAGGTGATTCAGCATGATGATGTGACCTGGGCTTCTTTTATGATGTCTTGGCCCAGAACACAATTCTTGAGGAATAAGTTAGTAGACTACAAAGACTACTTGACCAATTCTCTCACACAGCAAGTCCATCTGCCACCAACAAAACCCACAGATGGCACCTTCACCTGAAGGTCTCCCACACACTCAGCCACTCAAAACTTCTGAGCCACCAGCTTCTATTTCTGGCACTGCTTCTCAGGGACAGAACCCATCTGAGCAAACAGCTGCTATCTTCAGCAATCACTACCTCTCATCACCCCAATAATCACAGACATTGTGATCAAAACCATGGATGAGAGGCTTCCCTCAATCATGCAACCCCTGGTGGAGGAGTTTGTGAGCACAAGGCTTTCTGCTACTCAAACCCTTGCACCCAATGCAACCAAAAAGGGGGAGAGTCAGTAGTGAAAGCAAAGAGGAAGAGTATAGAGGGGAAGAAAGAAAAGGAGACTGAGAAGGAAGAGGAGTTTGTGAAGGGAGCTGACATTGATCAAGTGGGTGAAAGTCACAAAGACTTTCATGTCACATATAAGAAGAGGAAGGTTGAAGGAAAAGAAAAAGAACTCGAACTCGATGAGATGATCAAAATGGCGGATGCTATACACAGTAAATCAATGGACTCCATATTGATCAACTGTATAGACAGGGGTTGATACTGCACAGCTTGACTCAGAGATTATGAGACTTGAAGTTGAAGAATTAACTCAAGATGGGCAAGTTATGATGCATTAGAAAGAGAAAGACTAGAGATCATGATCAGATTCATTGCAAAGTACCTTGGGAGATCATTGATCGAGATTAAGTCATGAACCAGGGACAGTATCTTAGCAATAACCACCAAGATCTGTTCGTCTGAAGCATACACTAACGGATTGGTGATTGAAGCACTAACTGAGGTAGGTGCTGGGAACAGAAATGAACTAGCAAAACACTTAAAAGCCTCACTCACTA
The DNA here is from genome assembly GCA_025506515.1 of Flaveria trinervia. Classification (NCBI taxonomy): domain Eukaryota; kingdom Viridiplantae; phylum Streptophyta; class Magnoliopsida; order Asterales; family Asteraceae; genus Flaveria; species Flaveria trinervia. Next base: position 75,216,951 of record CM046448.1, read on the forward strand.
CAAGAATGCTAGAACAACCTGCAAAACCTCCCACTTCAAAATCACCACTACCACAACCACTAAACCAACTCCTTACCCTCAAAACCAACAGCCGATGATGCACCCAAGAAGAAGAAGAGAAGGGTGTTGAGGCTAGAAGAATAAGAAGAAGAGGATGATGAGGCAGAAGATAGGCTGCCTCTTTCTGCAGTCCTAACTTTGCCTAAAGCCAAACCTATGCCCATCTCTCCCACCTCACAGATGGAAGCTAGAGAGTAAAGATAGAAGAAGAACAGCAGCAAAAGCTTCATGATGATGAGATGCTGAAAAGCATAGACAAAACTTATGCTGCTTCTTCATCAATAATCAGTATGAAGAAGGAAGCTCTGAGATTGTACACCCTTGCTAACACTTTTCAATATCAAAAGGAAAAGGTGAGAATATGGCCTGATCCTAGGGTGGCTCACAGAATTGTGAAGAAAGACATTCCTTCGAGATACAAGGGCCAGTAAAAAGGATCGTAGATGAAGAGATCACAGTGGTCCTTGTAGTATGACCCTGGGAAATTGTAGAATATTCAAGAAGGCCTATGAAACTAAACAGCCACCCCAAAAGATGTTAGAGAACAGAGTAATTAAAAAGGGGATAGTCTACAAGAGGCTTAAGAACTTCAAACAAAATGAGCTCAGTCTGTTACTTGAAGGGACTCACCCACATGAGTTTGCATACAGACAGATCACAACTTTGAGCTCAAAAATGGCAAACAGGCTAAGTACATTTCAGAGCTGTATGGACATGAAGGATTGTTTGACGGTGGAGCTGAAAATCTTACCATGGAAGAACAAATTATGTTTCTCATAGCATACACCAGAGAATCCTATAGGCTTATACATGGGAAGTAGTTCATGGATAGGACCACAACCCTGTGTCCAGTTCCCTAAAGTCAGGGCTCTTATCCATACTATGCCAACCAAATTTCAAAAATCTATTCCAAGGCCAGTGCTAAATTGGGTCATCTTCTTAGCTGATCAAGAAGAAAAAAAGACCAATCTTATTGCCAACAATAAGTGGGACCTCAATAAAGTTAAGGTTTTGGCTGCATTGGTTCAGGGGGAGTTGTTGGACCAAAAGAACCTGAGCCGGATCAGAAAAACCTTAAGTCCCACAGACGTCACAACAACTGCTGAAGTCCACAAGTGCTGAAGACAAAGTCTGAAGACACAAGTGCTGAAGACAAAGTCTGAAGACACAAGTGCTGAAGACAAAGTCTGAAGACAAGTGCTGAAGACAAAGTCTGGAGACACAAGTGCTGAAGACAATGTCTGAAGACACAAGTGCTGAAGACACAAGTACTGAAGACAAAGTCTGAAGACAAGTGCTGAAGACAAAGTCTGAAGACACAAGTGCTGAAGACAATGTCTGAAGACACAAGTGTGGAAGACCAAGTATCAGTCATTGTCACAACAGCTGAAGAGGTCTTCTTCAGTAGTTGTGACGGTTTTCTTTCAGTAGTTTTACGTTTTTCTTTTCAGTAGTTTTGTAAAACGACTGAAGAGCTTGTTCTTCAGTCGTTGTAGTTTCAGTAGTTTCGTATCAGTAGTTTTATGTTTTATACTTGGCACTCTGATATGTTCTCAGTAGTTGTGAACATTACAATAGTTTGTTAAGTTTTAGTTATTTTTGTAACAAATCTGCCAGATGTCACTATCCCGTGATATCAGTAGTGATTGCACTCTATATAAGGAGTGTCAACCCAATTGTAATCAGTGAATGATTGAGCAGAAACATTTGATATTATTGAAACATTCCTTTTCACAGAAATCTATTCTCTCTTTACAACCGTGTTTGTTCTTAATGCTTACGAATATCAAATTCTTGCTATAATTTGTCTAATTCTTGTTCTTATTCCGCTGCGTTACATTCTAATCCATCAAACTTGAGATCACTGATCCTATCAGACCTAATGTGGCTTACAAACTTGTCAACTGAAGATGTCTACAAATTATACAAGTGGCCACTGTTCTATGGCACGCAGGATATTATACAAGCTCTCCAATTTCAACATGTGATAAGACTTTGTTTTGCTTTTAAGATACATGCAGGAGTCACAAGAGAAGAGAAGTACAAGAATTTCTAGGAACACGTGAAGAAAGTTTAACAATAGAGTAAACTAGGCCAAGGGGGAGTTTGTAGATACATGTGTACCTTGTTTACGGCTTAAATGTAAAAGTCTTTCATGTCTTACACATATGTAATGAATTGGTTCAAAGAAATATTATATATGATTTGATGTCTATCTAACTTTAATTCATATTTATTACTTCTTATATAGGTTTGAGGTTGTCGTACACAATTCTAAGTCAATAATGATTGAGTAATGTGGAAACATAGTCGGATGAGTATTCATGCTAATGGCCCATACTTATGGACCTTACGCATGAATACATCATGCTTATGGACCATTCGCACGACTGAACCAGGAGACTGGATCAGTCGTATGATTAAGACATAAGATTGACTCAGTCGCACGACTAAACCTTCAGTCGTGCGTAAGACTTAATCATATGACTCAGTCACATGACTGAACCATTAGAATGGTTCAGTCGTACGAATGGAAACCCCTAACCTATAAATACCACTTAATTCGTGGAAAAAAAGAACTTTTTGGACAACAATTGAAGAGCACTTTGTATACACACGAACCCTAGCCGTCCAGAACGTCCCAAACAGCCAGTCCAAGTTCATAGTTTGTTCATGATCGATTCCTACTCATTCTTAACGTTTGTTTAATTCTCAAATCGATCAGGTTAATGTTCTCACTCATTGGATCGCCAATCAAATAGGATTCCGCGCTATTTGATTCGGTATAAATCCTGAATCTGTTAGTATTCCTTACGTACATGGTCCTGACACTAAAGCCGAACCTAAATTATGAAAAATTCGGAGTTAACTTCTTTAAAATGAATACTAACTCTAAAACCTAATATGTGGCCGTAAAATTCAATAAATACAAGAAAACAAACTTTAGGGTAGAAATTGTAAATTTTGAAATTGGAGGACTAAACTGTAAATGTTTCCTCATCTATATAAACGGACCCCTTGAGCTATAATCATCTTTTGAAATTAAACTAATTGTATAAATGATCCAATATGGTAAACACATGTTTTTTTCCCTTAAGAAACCCGAACTTACTATAAAAGGAAACTTTTTATACAAGCCTTAGCAAATAAAAATATACTTGGACATTTAACCTGATGTCATACCTAGTGCACCTTCCGTAACCTTTGAATCAGTGTCTTATCACTTAAATTTTGATGGTAGGGTGCTAGACTTGAAACTTTTCCCGGTACACAAAGAACCCGTTGCTTGAACCTTAAGTTGAGTTCTAGTGTTCCCTTTTTACTACTGATTTTGGGATGAAACATACTATGCTTGGACTGAAATCATTTATGAGCTATTGTATGATACTTGAATGGGGGGATAATGTTATAATCTACTTATACTTGTATAACGATCATTAATTCTTCGGTGAACCGCTTGTTTTATATGCGTAGATCTATTTGGGGAATCCCCCATACACGGTGCCTTCCGTGATGAACGGGAAGGGTACCATACTGAGATCCTATGAAATCGTTTGTGGCATGTGACAAGTTTTTATAAGATAATAGGGTGAGCCATCCGGCAGGTATGGTCCACTGTTTTGAGGCTCAGTCTTCCTTCGGGAGTAACCGACACAAAAGTGAAACTATGATTCTTTTTAAATATTCAATTATTCATAACGTTTTGAAACAAAAAAGTCAATGCCATGGTCGCGGTATTAGGTCTAGGTCTTCTGCAACCACTAGACTCCCTTCATGTGTTACTTGTAACATACTCAAAAGAAAATTCTGTCAACTAAAAAGTTAGTGAATTCTAATGCTTAAAGTGAAAAAACAAAAGCATTCATTAGAATCCACATTTGATACAAAAAGATTCATAGTTTCACTTTTGTGGGGGATCACAATCCCCCTGCACTCACTCCGGGTTAGCCTCTTGGTTAAGCCAATACTTAACAATGCTCTGAGATGCATGCTTCATAGTTGAATATGAGTTTTAGTTCATCACAACATGTATCTTCATTTCCTAGCTGAGCCTACCCGCATATTAGATAAGTCATGTTAGTCTTATGAAATTTTGAAATAAGCACCGTGAATGATATAATGACTGTAATTATATTGTTTCTTATTTGAAGTATATATCATATTCTTCAACAAAATAACTTCTTTTTGTATTTTTGTACTATTTGAATGTTTTTATAATTTTTTATTTTTTATTCAAGGTTTGTCATGCCAATTGATTGAACTAAGATTTCAAACCGACTAAGGTCAAATGCCTTAGGGAACAAACCAACTAATTGATTGTCTGTGTGGACCTGAATCAATTTAATTAACCCTTTTTCAATACTGTCTCTCAAAGAATGATATCTAATTTCAATATGTTTTGTTTTTTAGTGTTGGACTAGATTGTTTGTTATAACATTGTTGATGTGTTATCAATATGAATTTGAGTATGGAAGAAGTTAAAACCATAATAAAGCATTTGGTTTTGAATTTAGAGAACTTGAGAGCAACATGTTCATGCTACTATGTACTCAGCTTCTGCTTTTGAAACAGATATGTTTTGTTTTTGCACTGTCTGGAGACCAGTTTGGGACCAAGAAATTAACAACCTCTAGAAGTGTACTTCCTATTGAAGTTGCGTCCCCCATAGTCACTATTAGTGTAGGTATATAGGTTGAAATCCCCTTCACTTGGATACCATAATCCAAGTGCAGGTTTGCCCTTTAGATATCCAAATATCCTCTTGACAACATTCACATGTGATCCCTTGCGATCTGCTCGAAATCTAGCACAAACACAAACACCAAACATTATGTTAGGTCTATTAGCTATTAGATACATGAGTGATCCAATCATAGATTGATAATGAGTCTTATCAACTGAAGATCAAGTATAGGTTGCCCTAACTTTAGATTAGATTTCGTATATATACTTTGTAATAGGTTTTATGTTCGTTTACTTTTATATGTTGTTTATTTTGTTAGTTTTGTGGTCCAGGTTAACTATGAGCGAAACTATGAGTGAAACTATAGTTTCGCTCATAGTCAACTGTTTTTGTTCACCCAGCAAAACTGTTGATTCTGTTAGGCGAAACTATAGTTTTGGCAGTACAGTTTCACTGACAGTGAAACTGTCTTTGAAACTAGGACTGCTATATATAGATTTGATTATTTCTTTGTTGGTTGATCATTGTTGTAAGAGTCCTTTGTAAGCAGTTTATTCGTAGAAATATCATTGTGCTTTGTTATTATTGAATGTATTGATTCACATTGTTCTTACTTTGATTCATTTGTGATTGTTCTTAATTGTCTTTATCTTTTTTATCTATTGTTTGTATTTGATATCGAATGATTCAACATCTCATTTGTACTACAAATCGATCAAATGGACCAACAATATGGTATCACAGCCTTAGTGATCATGATTTCTTGAGGTTTTGGTTGTTTTTGTTCAATATCAAGTTTTCATCAATTTTTGATCAAATTTGAGTGTATTTGAAATGGAATTTACTTCAATTTTGTTTTTTGGTTAGGGAAGCTCTGTTAATCATCAGATCTCAAATCCATTGAGTTTTCATGATTTCAGATTGATTTCGTGTTGAAAAAGTTTTTCAGCACCATCTAGTGAAATTACCTTTTCTTCCAGCGAAACTATCTATTCCTTCAGCGAAACTACATGTGTTATTGCAAGGCCCCGTTCCTAAGAAGGTTCACAGTTAGTTAATCATAGCATAAAATAACTTTAATAAGAAAACAACGCAGCGAAAATAATTAGACATTCATTTAAAACATGGAAATCGTATTGTACTCATACATTTGTCCTTCATTTGTATATTAAATATATTATTTTTTCTAAAATTACAATAAAAGATTTCGTAAACAGGAATGTCATCCATTGTTATCCAAGTAGCTCCCTGGTGCCATCCTCAACATTTGCATTTACTGTTAGGATCGTGTATCGGACGAATACCAACAGATTTACGCGTGTACCGAATCAAATAGTGCGGAATCCTTTTTGATTGGTGATCCAATCAGTGAGAATGCATGTAGAAACAATTATGTATTGAATCTAAACATTAAGAATGATTTGGAATCGATCTACTACGATCTATGAACTTGTAACAAGTTCTTAGAGGTCTCTGGATGGCTAGGGTACGGATGTAGTCGAAGTGTTCTTTATTCTTACATTTTTCCACGAATTAGGTCGTATTTATAGGTTAGGGTTTCTTATTCGGGCGACTGAACCATTTTCATGGTTCAGTCGTGCAATTGAGCCATGTGGTTGATCCATTCGCACGATCGAGTGTTCAGTCGTGCGATTGAGTAAATCTCATGTTACACTTGTGTGGGCACGGGTGTGTAAGGGGTGAAGGAGTAACATGTGTCGTGGGGCCCCTCGTAGAAGCGGGCCCGGAGTCTCCGCCTGTATCACCATCATCGTCGGAGTCGTCAGATGGAAGAGCAGTTTGCTCAACATCTGAGTCACTCTCCGCATGGTGCCACTTTTGCCTACCCGGGGGTTTGACCTGCTTTCCCCTATAGACCTTCATGCGTCCCAGTGTCATATTATCCATAATCTCTAACGACACAGCGTCATGGCTCTCTTTGGGTAGTGTAGGCAGCTTCTCATCAAAAATCATCTACAAGAATCTGGGGTACATGCAGAATTCCTCCTTGCCCTTAGCCTCTAGATTCTCTATCATATAAGAGAATATCATGATAGAGAAGCTGAAAGGGTGGTTCAGAACCAATGCCACATAGGCATTTTAAATCTGGTCTGAAAGATCGTCAAACCCACCCCTTCGCGAAGCTAAGCACTTAAGGATGACATATGCTAAGTACTTGTACTGGGGACACATGTTGCTCTTGTTGAGGACACCCGTATTGATATCCCCAAATTACTTCATCCTAAGAAGCACCCTCTCACAGTCAGAGGGTGAAGTCTGTTAGGGTGGTCTGCATCATCACCCAAACCAAGTACACGTCGTATATCAACCACTGTAATCTCTATATCCATCCCATAAATAGAACTCCGGATGTGTATGGCTCATGGGAACGATCAACTGAGGCCCCGTCCCAGAGGCCTTGCTGAATAGACTTATAAGGAGTGCATAGAGTGGAATAGCCCTGTAGATCCTGCATCTCTTAAGGAAACAATGATCCCCACAAACTCGGCACCGTTCCGAGTAGTGGCATCTAAATGAACACATATGTTGTGCTTGGGGTTGATGGAGCACCTATCAGCCATCAATCTATAACACAAGACACATAGACGATAGATCACCACACAACACAAATCAGTTCAAATTAACTTGGTTGAATTCATTCTTGTTCAACCATGCGATTGAACCATGCGACTGTGCTTAGTCGGTTGACCTGGCATGCGACTGGATTCAATCGGGTGACTGAGCATGTGATTGAGTTCAATCTGGTGACTAAGCATTCGATTGGTTCTTTCGGACGATCAAGGGTGATGAGTTGAATGCGATCGACTATGGCCCGATTTATACGGAATCTGATTTCAATCGGGCGACTGGACCATTCGGTCAGTTCATTCGGGTGATTGGATCTCAGTCATGTGATTGGTTCAGTCGATCACATTCAGTCGGTCGGTTAGGGTTCAGTCGGGCGACTAACTCATTCGCACAGCACCATTCGGGCGATTGGCTCAACCTGGCAAGCCATTTGGTTGAATGGTTCATACTCATGCTCCATTCGGCTGTCTAGGGCATAAGTATGGTCCATTCGTATAGTTGGTCCATACTCATGGTCCAATCGTGTGATTGGATCATACTCATGATTTTGATTTTATGACCATTCCATACTTAATCCCTTTTATCTTTTGATTAAACATTATTAGCATTCGATCATCTTAGACATGATCATTTTAATTTAGAACACTTTTGATCACCTCAGACGCGATCCTTTTAAAAAAACTTTTCACGTTAGATGTGACCCATTTATATTTTAAAACACGTGTGGTCACCTCAGACGTGACCGTTTTAGGTGATTAAAAACCTCTATTGAATGCCATGGCGTTGTCCGATGTTTAACAAACTAAATTGACGAAATTTAAACAAAATAAAAGAAATACAATTGAAATACAAAACTAAGACATGTTTTTGTGGTTTTGTGAGGGTTAAATCCTATGATATAAAATTAAAGAATTCATTTCTTGAAAAAGGCAGCTTCAATTTATTTTGACCATAAATGGACCAATTCAATTTGGAATCATACAGGATATTCAAATCTTTCTGGACATGTTCTCAAAACCTTTTGATGCTCTATTCTTGTTTTTCATCTAGAGTCATTAGCAATTTTAGGAAATCATATTGGTACTATTAGATCCCCACAACTTTCAAGAATTGTAGCCACGATGATTGTCAATATACTTGTCCTCTTAAATCCATACATAGACTTTTAACCCAGATGGTGATAGTTTATGGTTTAATTATTTCAACCAACATTTGTGGATCCCACGCTTATGTGGTAATCAACATTCCTCAGGAGATTTTTGAGCGTCCTGCGGGTATTTTGACAAGAAGAAACTATTCTTAGAGCATTCAAGAGAAGCCAAGCCTCAGGTCAGTGCCATCGCATAGAAGAGAGGCTGTAAACAACAATGAATTCTAGAATATCTAGGTTATGCTTATCCTCAGGTCAGTGCCATCGCACAGCAGAGAGGCACGCACCACATCTTCTTGTTAGAGCATAATTTTTTTCGTTTGCACATAACACACCAACAACATAAGTTATTAGCTTGATTGCGATTATTTTTCATTTTTTTCGTGCTTTGCCCTTTTTATGGTCATCCGCACACATTTCTGGCTTTTATTTGCTCGTCACCCCTTATTGGAAATAACTGATTGTGTTAACTAGTGATAAGATAGGAACCCACTGTCAGTTGAACAACTTAGTTTGATCTTGAGTTCACCAACATGGTCTAATCATCTATTGTGTTGAATCTACCGACATATCATCTGTGGTCTAGCAACCTCTAGGTCTACTTTCTTTGTGTTACCTTAGTAGTAACCAGTTTTACTATCATTTTTCCTTTTATATTGCTCAGACTACACAGACTTATACTTTGAATTTTGCATCTTATTCACTTTAAACTTTTAAAGTCCCAATTGATTTGATCCTGTGTACTATCATCTTCCAAAGTTATTGAATCGGTATCACACATACGATCTGATTTCTATCAGCTAGCCTCTCCTCCTCTCTTGTTTTTTTAATGTTGTTAACTAAACCTATTTTCCCCCTAAAATTCTAAAACCATAAACGATTTACGCTTTTAGGATTTTAATAGGCGAAGAAATAATATCGGTTTAATTAAAAAATAAATAAAATAAAATAAAATAGAATAAAAGAGAAATTTAGTATACGCGTCGGACTACACATGGTCATATTCAGATATTACATCACTTTTCTTTTTAACGCTGTTGACCTCTAAAAAATATAGAAAACATGGTTTATCAAAAGCTTTTGTATAGAGGTCAGCGCGTTGAAAATCGTTATTTATTTTTACCACATTGATTAGGTTCTTTTCAAAACAGTCACGTATAAAGTGATATTTTATTCCGATGTGTTTGGTCTTAGGATGTTGGACGGATTTTAGTTGCTGCAATTGTAGCAGAGTTATCAACGAAAATAGGAGTAGAAGAGAATTTCAAACCGTAATCCTGCATTTGCTGTTGAATCCATATGATTTGTGAACAACAACTTGTAGCGACAACATATTCGGCTTCGCAGGTTGACAAAGTAACCAAGGTTTGCTTCTTACACTGCCATGTCACTAATCTTCTCCCAAAGAATTGACATCCCGCCGGTGTAAACTTGTAGTTCATCTAGCAGCCACCATAATCCGAGTCACTATACGCCGTAAGCTCGAAGTCATCGTCATGAGGATACCACAACCTAAGTATTGGTGTACCCTTGAGATAACGGAATATCCTTTTAACCCCTATAAGATGGTTAACCTTTGGCTTTGCTTGATATCAAGAACATAAACATGTAGCATACATGATATCAGGCCTTGTGGCAGTGAGGTACATGAGAGATCCAATCATCCCTTGGTACATGGTGGCATCAACCAGATCACCATTTTCGTCGGGTGCCACATCATGGTTTGTAGCAAGTGGAGTCCCAGCTTCGGAAGCATTCTTCATGTCAAACCAACTGAGAATATCTCCTACATACTTAGTCTGATATAGGAAAATCCCTTTTAACGTCTGATCCACCTGTAACCCGAGAAAGAACTTCATCTCTCCCATGGCACTCATCTCAAACCCAGCCTTCATTAATGCTTAAACTCTTTACATAATGCTTCATTCTTGGAACCGAAGATTATATCATCAACATAGATTTGCACAAGCAGTAAATCTCCATTCTTTTCTTTGATGAACAGTGTACAGTCAATGACACCTCTGCAAAACCCATGTTTCACAAGGTGAGTCGAGAGTTTCTCATACCAGGCCCTAGGAGCTTGATGAAGCCCATATAAAGCCTTGTCGACTTTGTCAAATCTATCCCAATGACATGGATACTCAAATCCCTCGGGTTGACTAACGTACACTGTCTCTTGGATTTCACCATGAAGGAATGCACTCTTCACATCAAGTTGATAAATTTTAATCTTCATATATGAAGCATAGGCAAGAAAGATACAGATTGCTTCCATTCTAGCCACTGGTGCAAACACTTCATTGTAGTCTATGCCCTTGACTTGTCGAAATCCTTGAACAACAAGTCGAACGTTGTTTCTGATGATCACGCCTTGTTCATCTTTCTTGCATTTCAGGACCCATTTTGTGCCAATGACCTTTGCACCTTTAGGTCTATCCACCAGAGTCCATACACCTAACTTCTTAAACTGAAGAAGTTCTTCTTGCATGGCACTCACCCATGCCTCATCATTCAGTGCTTCACTAACATACTTTGGCTCAAACTGAGACACAAAGCAACGATATGCACTGTTGTGAAGGTATCCCTTTTCCATCACCGAGGCATAATCAGCTGAGTACAACTGATTTTGGTCTGAACTCCTGATCTCACATCCCCAATGACATTATCTAAAGGATGATAGACATTTAGGCGTGATCCAAGAGTGGTTGGAACAACTACCTCAGAATCAAGATTATGAACATTAGGTTCTGGATCTGAGGCAATAGAGTATGAGGTTTTAAAGGCTCAGAGGCATGAATATTTGATGCTTGTGGACTTGCAGTAGAAGGAGCCTGTTCCTCTAGGTTGTTCCAATCATTCTCCCCAGCTTCTACATCAGAGGATGAATCACTATCTTCAAGTGCTCCCCCTGAGTTGTTAGTTGAGCTACCTGGTGAACCGAATGATGTTGAATCTAGATCCGGTGTGTTCAAGACATCATACATCATCTTGGTTGCCAACTCATCATCAGAAGTTGAGGCTGGTATGTTGAAGGAATTGAAGAATCCCTCATAATCGAAGAAGAAAGCAGGTCCCTTCCCGCAGGTGTTGTGGTGTATCTCTGAACATCCACGTTACACCACACTTCTACTTGACCCGTTGAGTTATTGTAAACTCTCTTGTTCAGTATGTTGTATGGTGCAAAGATGCCTTCATCAGCCTTCTCACTGAATTTGCCCTCCTGAGTCTTCTTCAGTAGGGTGCACGGTGCGCCAAACAGCTCAAGAGATTTGGTTTACATCGTTGGAGTAACTCGTAACATGTTTTGCCAGGGCGTTTAACTATCGGAACTCGATTCAAAGTGTAATATGCATTTGCAACTACCTCATTCCAGAATTGGATAAGCAGTTTCGAGTCTGCTAGCATTGTCCTCGCTGTAGCAATGCCGTTCATCTGAGGAGTGTAGGCAGAGGTGAACTGGTGCAAAATTCCTTTTTCCTTGCAATAAGCCTCCATCCATTGGTTCTTGAACTCGGTTCTGTTGTTTGAGCGCACTTGATGTACCTTGAGCTTGTAGAGGGACTCCAGTGTAGTTACTAATTCTTTGAATGTCACAAATGTTTCTGATTTGGATTTCAGAAACATTACCGAAGAGAATCTTAAGTAGTCATCAGTAACTACATAGAAGTACAAGTCGCCTGCGATGCTTCTTGTACAGACTGGACCAAACAGATCCATGTGAAGAAGTTCAAGAGGAAGTTCAATGGATTGAACTTTCTTTTCCTTACGAGACCTCTTCATTTGTTTGTCCTTCTTGCATGCAACACAAAAATCCGGAAGTTGGAAGTTTTTAACATTAACTCCTCTCACTAGATCATTCTGGATCAAGTGATTCATCGTCCGCGGATTAATTTGTCCCATTCTCTTATGCCAGGAGATGGAATCCTTCTCAGTAGCTTTTGACAAGAAGCACTGAACTTCACGATCCATTGTGGAGGCCTTTGATAGATCCAAAACATACAAGTCATTATATCGTGACGTAGACATTAAGACTTGATCCTCGGGGATCACATAGTCCTTTTTGAGGACATAGCATTTTTTGTTGTCAAATACTACTTTAAAACCTTTATCACGAATTTGGGAAATATAAAGCAAGTTATTTTGAAGTTGTTGAACGTAGTTTACCTTGTCAAACTTCACTTCTGATTTCCCACCCCCTTGAGCTAAGATATACCCACCTTTGTTTAGAACAAATGAAACATGGCCTCCTTTGATTGTCTGACATTTGATAAGAGTGCCCTGTTCCCTGTCATGTGCCTGGGTGCTCCGCTATCGACAATCCATGTGTTGGTTTCAGCATTATAGCGAAAACCCTGCACATCAGGTGAAAACATTAGTTCAGGTTAGGGACCCAAGCCTTTACTGGCTTGGGTTTTCGAGAGATATCACACATCATAAATTCAGCCCATTGACAGTTCAAGGGTGAAGGAAGCTCAGATGTCTTCTTGTTCTCATTTTCGGACAATGAGGTTGATTTCTCCTTCCATAAGCCAGATTTATGTAAGGCCTGTTTGTGATAAACAGGCGACTGGCTAATAGGTTGAACTTTGTGTTCACTATCTCTTTTAGGAGGTGTCACTGAGTTCCTCTTAAAAGAGCTAGGTTTTGGTTCTGGAAGTTCAACTTTCATCTCGGTGTCTGATAATAAGGACAATAAGACGCAATGTGTCCATACTCTCCACAGTTGTAACATGATCTGCTTTCGACTTTACAATTTAACTGTTTTTGTGGAGATGTATATGACACACGGTTTACATTACTATGTTTGGTTTGAGACATTTCTTGTTTAGATGTATTTTCTGGTTTCACAAATTTAATTTCTTTACCTTATTCAACATCTTTTCCATTTTGTTTACCTGGACTTTGACATGATGCACGTGAGTGGTTAACATTAGTTGTCTTCTTAGGTTTAGATCTTACTGTGTTTGAACTAGACTTTATATTAACCTTTTCAAACTCTTTTTTCTAGATTAACACAAGGCATTTTGCCTTTTGCCTTTGATGTGGCCTCCTTTTATTTAGTTCTAGATTTGTTTAATTTACATGCGAAATCTCGATCACTTACAAGTGGAGTGGACTCCACATGATCCTGATTGGTTTACTTTTAGTGTTCATCAAGGTCTTAGGTGGTGGTGAAACCACTTTATATCCCAATCCCTCCCCATTATTACGCTCTCTCACTAAGTGTTGGACAATATGGGATGAACTTGTCCAACTATGTAGTTTTTGCTTTAACGAATTAACTTCTACCTCTAAAACTGCTTTCTGTTTCTTAGTGTCTTATAGGGAGTTAAGATAGTAACTAATGTCATTAGCTTGGTTAAATGCTACTACTTCTGTTTCCCTAAGCTGTTTGTTCAAAAGGTCTATCTTTTCTTTGTAACTGTGCTCATTTTGTTTTAATACCCTATTAGCTTCAGTGCACAGTTCCAAGTCCTTTAATAAGCTATCATTATGATCTAATAACCTAGCAAATTTTAAATCTATGCTTTCTCTAAATTTATTACAATCAAAACAAGCATGATTATCAAAAAGTTGGTCAGTAGTACTTACCTAAGGAGGTGCAAATGAATCAGCCATTAGAGCAGAGGCTGGTGTTTCTTGTTCTGGTGATTCTAACATTGTTGTAGTTGTTCCTTCTTCAGGCAGGTAGTTGACCACTGGTGCAGTTTCTTCAGTCTTGGACATCGCAAGTTCCACTGCAATATCTCCTTCACTCACTGAATCGTCATCTATATCCTCCATACTAGCGATATTGGATTCTCCTAGTGAGACAAACCGAAAGCTCCAGTCCTGTCCTTCATCCTTATTAGCAGTCAAGGCTTTAGGATCCTTGCTTGATGAAGTAGGACTGCTAGTGGGTTTATCCTGACGATTGAAGCAGGAGAAAGGGTTCCCATTTCCAGTCTTCTTAGGCTTCACGCACTCACGTTTGAAGTGCCCCTTCTCGCCACAGTTGAAACAGGTCACCTTGCTCTTGTCGAAGCCAAAGGTTGTGTCCTTAATTGTAACCAAGTTCTGTCCGGTCATTTTGACAAACTTCTTAGCTCGTCGGACAACACTCGCTAAGGCCCACATTATATCCATTCGTTCTTGCTCTGTGTTGTCTACCTGCTCGCAATCCTCATCAGCCAGATGGCAGTTCCCAATTTTACCAGCAATTAGTCCATCATAGGAGTGGATTAGCGCTTCTAGAAGATCCATGTACTCTTTAGCTACCTCAACTGTCACATTACCGAAGTTTTCGGTCTTCTGATTTGCTGCATTGGCTTCAGGTACTATGTATTGGGTACCAGACGGCCCTGATGTTTCTGACCCTGAAGTGGATGCTTGAGAAGGACCAGCCGAGCTTGATACAAAAGCAGTCTGAAGTGGTGATCCAGATGTTTTGGCTTGAGGAGTCGCGTTGTACAGTGCTGGAATCTAATCATAGTTAGACTTTTGGGCTCTATACTTCATCCTTAGCACTTCTTCTCGCAATTTCAGAATGTAGTCATTGCTATCTAACTTCATTAGCCAGTTTGAGATTGGAGACAAAGGAAACCTATTTTTCTGGCAAACCATGTGCAAAGTTTGACACTTTGTCTTCCATTGACGCCGTTACTCCATGAGTGTGCATCTCACTTATCAAGTGGTAGAACCTATCGATAACATCATCCAGGCTTTCTTTACCCATCGAAGAGAAGTTGTCAAACTCTTTTTTCAAAGCCTTAGCCCTTATGGCCTTTAATGATGCATTCCCATCATATCTCTTCTCCAATGCATCCCATAACTTGTTTTCTTGCGTATACTCCGAGAATTGGTGGAAAATATCCTTCGGAATTGACTGTGTAAGCAAAGCATAGACTTTCTTCTCAACATTGTATTTGACTTTTTGTCCATCAGTCATGCCACCTAGTGTAAGTTTGACACCATCGGCTCCTACGGGCATGCTGTTCCTCGTCTCTATAGATTCCCATAGTCCTTGATTAGTTCCAACCACCTCCTCTGCCACATGTTGAGTTCCTTTTGTTCAAAGAAATACTTCAGACTTTTAAGATAAGTGAAGATGGTGCACTTTACCCCATACAGGTAGTGCCTCCAAATCTTCAATGCAAACACCACCATAGCCAACTCCATATTATGGGTGGAATAATTGGCCTCGTGGACCCTTAATTGTCTAGAAGCATAGGTTATCACCTTCCCTCGTTGCTTTAACACGCAACCCAATGTGCATATGAGGCATCCGAGCAGACTTCCAGATCCTCGTTCCCTTCAGGTAACGTCAACACAGGGGCTTGAGTTAACCTCATCGTCAGTTCCACGAAGGCTTTCTCTTGATTATTACCCCATTCATACTTCCCGTCCTTTAGAGTCAGCTTAGTCAAAGAAGAAGCTATCTTGGAGAAATCTTGGATAAACCTCCTATAGTAACCTGTCATGCCTAAGAAACCACGAATCTCAGATGGCATCTTTGGAGGTTCCCATTGCATCACCGCTTCAACCTTTGTAGGGTCCACCCTAATGCCCTTAAGATTAACCACATGACCCAGAAACTGAACTTCTCAAAGCCAAAAATACGTATTTAGAGAAATTAACATAAAACTTCTTGCTTCTGAGTGTCTCCAATACTTGTCGAATATGATCGGCATGTTCCTCTTCACTTTTTAAATAAATCAAGATGTCATCGATGAACACTACTACTGGTTTATCCAACATCGGCCGACATACTCGATTCATAAGGTCCATAAAAGCTGATGGTGTGTGGGTTAATCCAAAGGACATGACAAGAAATTCGTAGTGTCCATAACACGTATGAAACGCTGTCTTAGGAATGTCTTGTTCTTTCACCTTTAGTTGATGGTAACCAGACCGCATGTCTATCCTTGAAAACTAGCTGGCACCCTGAAGTTGATCGAACAGGTCGTCAATCCTTGGTAAGGATATCGGTTCTTTACAGTAAGCTTATTGAGCTTGTGATAGTCCATGCACATCCGCATGCTACCATCTTTCTTCTTGACGAATAAAACCAAAGCACCCCATGGACAGATATTGGGTCAGATGAAGCCCTAATCTAATAGATCTTGCAACTAGTCCATCAGTTCTACCATCTCTGAAGGAGATAATCGATACGGTGCTTTAGCGACGGGTTGTGCTCCGAGTAGCAAATCAATCTAGAATTCGATTTCGCGGTCAGGTGGCACACTAGTCATGTCTACAGGAGAGATGTTAGGAAACTCGCACACTACCGTCACGTCTGATAATTATGGCTCTGGCACATCCACATATTTTACATAGGCCATGTAAGCGCTACACCCACGTCTCAAGTACTTTTTAGCTGTGATCATGTACACGACCTTCGGTACACAGCACACCTTATCCCCAAGAACCGTAATAGATCTACCATCAAGCACTGTTAGACGAATTACCTTCTTGCTACATACTATATTGGCTTCATAGCTAGCTAACCAATCCATGCCTAACACCACATTCAAACCTCCTAAGGCCATAACATGCAACCTAGTAGGGAACTTAAAATCTTCTAACTCAATTAGGCAATCCTCAACCACTTTAGTTACCTTAATGGATTTACCAATGGTTTTTTCTACATAGAAAGGCTAATCTAACTTTCTACTCTTATCGTGCAACAAATGACAAAAGGCAGCAGACAAAAAACTCCTACTAGCATCGGAATCAAAGAGCACAGAAGCATATTGATGTTCTACTAGAAACCTATCTAAAACTACGTCTGGATCTGCCCTGGCCTCCTCACGAGTTATGTTGAATGCCCTCTCCTTCGCCTTCAAACCGTCACCCTTTCCCTTATCTCCAGCTTTAACCATTCCTGATCCTCCTGATTTCCTTTCTTGCAGTCCATCTCCACATGTCCTATCTCGCCACCCTCGTAACACTTCACTTCCTTGCAATCCCTAGCATAGTGGCCCTCACCCCCACATTTAAATCATTTTCCAATCCTAACTCTACACTCCCCCGAATTACCTTTTCCACATTTTCTACAAGCACCTCCTTCAACTGTATTTCCTCGTCTCCGTGACGGAACCTCAAATCACATCCTTTTCTCTCCACTCCCAAAGTTATCACCTCCGAACCTCTTCCCATTTCCATTCTTGTTCCCACTCCATTTCTCCACCTTCTTCGGTACAGGCATTGGATCTCTCTCATCGTACAACCTCCCATCTAAATCCATCATAGATCTAAACATGCTTCGTCTAGCCGTAATCATGTGCCTCCTGATATGCATAGGCAAACCCTGCATGTATCTCTTGATCTTCTTGGATGCAGGTGTTACCATGTCTACACAAGCCTTGCAACTTCAATGAACTTCGAGGTATACTCTTGATGAGTCATGTTCCCAGCCTCCAAATACAAGAACTCCTTCTCAATCTTGTCTAATTCCCAATGGAGACAATACTCCTCCAACACCAACTCCTTCAACTCAGACCACTTCATTTTGGCTATCGATCGCTTTCCTTCAGCCTGGACAATGTTTTCCCACCAGCAAAATCCTTAGTCGACGAAAGAATGAGTGGCAAACTTAACTTTCTAATCTTCCTGACGCTTACTAATTTCCAGTACTGCTTCCATCACTTTGACCCAATGACGAGCGGCAGTAGGTTTTTTGTTACCGTCGAATGTTAGGGGCTTGCACCTTTGAAATGCTCTATAGTTGCACCCTCTAGTCGTCTCTCTCTTGGACTCCTCATCACTGTTGTCATCATGGACAACCACCTTAGGATTTGATGGCCCCTCTTCAGATTCCTCCGTCCTCCCAGTGGACTTTCGAGAATTCTTCTCATTTTCCTTCCCCTTCTTATTAGTTTTCTCTCCATCCGTGACTACTTTGATCACCTCAGTCACCACCGAGGGTAAGACATTTTGCATGACATTGTAGACTTCATCAGCGGTAGCCTCCTTCACAGTGGATTTGAGGGTGGCTGATCCCTCACCCTTTGGGTGACTATGTAGGTCTGACTCCTCGTGAAAGGTCTTGAGAGCCTTAGCTTTGCTCCGGGTGACAAGTGGCTCAGTAGTACGCCCACCCCGAGCGCCTCCTCGAGTTGCCTTCCCTAATTTGCTACCAGCCATAACTAATTCCTATAAGATTCAAACATTAACGTGGTTATTCAAGATAATTGCTCAGATCATTATAGGTACGGTAAGTCCTTAATTATAGTGGCCAAGTGTGATTAACTGCTTACCTTACCATCCTGTCGCAAGCAATCACTATCCTAACACATGACAGTATTCAAATCAAGAAGCACATAGAACACATAGCACACACACATAATCCCAGTTTTACTTGACACTTTTACCTATGGCATGTAGCTACTTGGATTGGCATCCTTCATGCGGTGCCATTTTTAGTTTAAATTTAGGTTTTCAAAATTACTTACCCAATTCTCTTAAACTTTGGTTGTGATACCAACTTGTAAGGCCCTATTCCCGGGAAGCTTCACAGTTGGTTATCATAGCATAAAATCACTTTAATAACAAAACAATGCAGCGGAAATAATTAGACATTCATTTAAAACTTGGGAATCATATTGTACTCATACATTTGTCCTTCATTTGTAAATAAACACATAGTACTTTTTCTTAAATTACAATAAAAGATTTCGTAAACAGGAATGCGTCCATTGTTCTCCAAATAGCTCCCTGGTGCCATCCTCAGCATCAGGATTTACCTGTAATCTATTATGAATAAATGTCAGCTTTGCTAAGTGAGTTTTAGTTTAAATAAATAAGAAAATATAAATTTTATCGTTCATATAATAACCACGCATACATCATAATACATAACATTTACATCTTAATAAGAATGTTCATTGCCTTTAATTCTTTCATATCTATCACTTCATCATAAACGAGATTGCACAAAGCAAGAGCTCCATATTGACTGACAACGAATGTCAAACCTTGTCGGTACACATCATCATGGTAGCTAACCCCCGACGGTTGATCCACACTACAAGGCACATATCCCGTTCATGAATTATGGATCAATCATCATACATCAGACTCATGTAAGTGAAGTGTATCATAGTGCTTGCAAGACTTTTCATCATCAAAAGGGCCTGGGGGTAACATTCATTAAGTTTCACTTTTCATTATTCCACTTTAATATATAATACTTAACTTAAAAAGTACACAACATGCCAAGTACTACTCATCATAAAACATAACCGACCCTCCGCGGGACGGCGGGGGTTCGGGGGCAGCAACCCCTGACAACGGGGTCCTAGGGGCAGCAACCCCTAGTGGGGTCCAAGTGGCAACACCCCTAGCTTGGGCCGGGCTGACAGGTCAACACAAAAAATTTGTATTTCCTAACATTTATATAACACATTTCCTTATAGAAAAAACAATCTTCCTTGTTAAAACCTCATAAAATCTCAGTTATTTAAAAACTTATACTTAGTATGCATAATAACCCCAAAACATGGAAAAGCTTATAAATAAGGGTATCTAGAACTCACTTGGATACCGTGAGTAACCTCTAAACTAAGCTTTCTAGGCTAGGATCACACTACACAGTCTACAGATAAGTTAACACTTAAAGGGGTTAATTTCTGCCAAAATTCGATATCAGATAACCAATTTCACTGGCAATTTCACTGACAGTTTCGCTGCCAGTTTGACTGCTGACAGTTTCGCTCACAGTTTCACCGGACAGTTTCGCCTAACTTTTGTTGGAATTCCATTGCTACAAAATTACCTGTGAAACTATAGTTTCGAAGAAACCTAAAGTTCCCCAACTTGAATATGCAATTTCGCCGGATGCACAAACAGTTTCATAGATCACATAAAAATTACGAACCAACCCTTTTTTAACCCAAAATCACAACTTTTTACGTCCAATCTCTTAGTTTATCATCCATGACGCTATATCTAAGCTTTTTACATGTTTTCATACGTAAAAATTTAACCTTTCTGCGATTCTTTGCAACTTTTCAAAACCCAAAACCCAAGAATCTGGGTTTGATCTACAGAAGGGTTTAAAGGCAGATTCTTACCTGGATTTATTGCTCATTTCTTATAGTTTGATGCTCCAACACCTAGATCTTCAATCTCTTAACCTTTGAAGCTCCAAATCTTGAGTTTTCTTCACTTTCTCTCTTTACTTTCTTTCTCTATGAATTTGGGAGGCTAGGGTTTCAAATGAGGGAGATGGTGGCTGGTTAGGTGGGTAAAAAGGCTGATTATGGGCCCTTAATTACTTTATCTCTTGCCCATAAGCCTAATTTATCCCATAACCAATTTCCTTCCTTTATTAAATATCCACTAATTAAGCCCATTATCCTCCATGACTCATTTTGACTTTTTGGTGTGTTATAGTTATCCTCTTTAAATTTGTTCACTACTGTCATGCGAAACTAGTTTCATTGAACGAAAGCTCAACAGTGCTTGTTGGTGATTTACAAGCGAAATTGATGTCGAAAATACCTTTGAACAAAAGTTCAAGTTTGTTTCGTGTGAAATTGTTGGTGAAACTAAGCTATTTCAGGCATTTGGCTAGCGAAACTGCTGCCGAAATTGCCAATGAGACTACAGCAACCCAGCGAAACTAGTTTTCTCTACGAATCTACCATATTTTCTACAAATTTACTTTTTCTCAGCAAAACTAGTATGTCAAAGATGAATTTCCTTACCCTTGCTAATCTTGAATGTGTAGCTCCCAACAGACCTCCAAGACTTATAAACAGGGAAAACTTCAAGGATTGGAATAGATGTCTTAAAGCCTTTTTCTTCTACACCGACCACAATCAGTGGGAATATATCATTTCTGGTCCTCACTTACCAACTGTCAGTGTTGGTGATGTTGTATCCCAAAACAAGGACACATCCACATTCAATGAGAAATTCTGAAGCTGATTGATCGAGACTAGAAAGCTTTTGGAGCATTGACTCTTTGTCTCTCACCCGACATCTACAATCGATTAGCTGAGCATAAGAATGCTAAATCCATCTTCCACGGTTTATGTGAGTTCTATGATGGTAATGACCTGTTGGTGAAAGACAAGAGTGTTCAAGATAAGAAGGAATTCAACTCTTTTGTGGGATACAAGAATAAGAGTCTCATAGATCTCACTAATCGTTTTCAGACAGTATCAAGCACACTGAAGAAATACGATGAAAAGCTTTCTAATAGTGAGTAAGTCAACAAGTTGCTACACTCTCTCCCACCTCAATGGAGCCTACAGGTGAGATTACTAAAATAGGAAAACTGCTTCACTGATTAGAAGCTTATGGACATTATTAATAAGCTTAAATCCTTCGAGTTAGACATGAAAAAACAAAATTCAACCAAACCATGATGCCTACATCTGTTTTCACTCAAAATGCTGCATTATTGTCTTCCACTGAAAGCTCTCCTATGCAGACATCTCGTCAAGGAGGAGTGAATACTAGTGATTTTTATGGAGGTTATGATAGTGTTAGGAGAGATCAAGTTAATTCAAAAGAAAATGTTGAAACTTCAGTTCCTTCCGAGACAATGGCTCTTTTTGGTATGTTTGTTCATAGATATGAAGCCTTAATGGCTAGGGAGTTAAAAGGAAAAGGATGAGAATGGATGATATGTATCAGGTGGACCTTGATGATCTGGAAGAGACTAACATTTAATGGCAATTGGCAATGTTTAGACTTCAAGCCCGAAGATTCATGCAGCGCACTAGGAGAAAGAATTTTGGAGGTCGAAGCTCTAACTCCAACTAGGATTTGATAAGTCCAAGCTGAGGTGTTTTAATTGCAAATAGTTGGGACATTTCAAACGTGAATGTCCATTGCCAATCGTCACTAATTCTAGTAATACAAGAGTTCCATGACTAACTACAAATGGGGAAAGGAGGATATAAGTCACAAAAAGGAGACAACTTTGATTTCTAACTTTGATTAGAGTGCTCATGCTGAAGAGATGAGATAAGAGATTAATCAAGCTCTAGTGGCTGAAATTGTGAAAGGAAAGGGAAATATGGACTGTGAGGATGAATTTGATATGTTCAAAGAAATTAGAGATGAAGTTGAGTTGTGTGTAAAGGTAAAGGAGGATGAAAGGGTGAACATAGGTAAATCGGAGGAATTAAGAAAGGAAGGGAGTCAACCTACTAAGCAAGGAAAAGAAAAAGATGATGTACTATCACTATCGTGGAAAACAAGTCGAGCACTCAGGTGTGCCAATGTGAGAAGGCCTTAGCAGCAGATAAAGTGGTGATGGGACTTCTATATGAGGTAATTTGGGATATGTGTTCTTCTGCATGTAAAATTAGGTTATTTGGGATTTATAAAGCTAATCGTTAATTAATTGATAATATGAAAGATTTAAAACGAATTAATGAGGAACTTAAAATAAACAACTCTAAATATTTTGTTAAATTAAACAAGGCTTTGAAAGAGAATGATCATCTAAAACGAATAGTTTTGGAAAGAAATATTGATATTAATACTTTGACTAAAAGGGTTGCACTTGCTGAATTTGAAACAAGCGAACTTCAGTGAAAGCTTGATAAACGGACAATATCTAAAATGAAACATTATGATCAATGTAAATCTTAATGGGGGGCAAGGATTAAAACGGGATTAGGCTACGAAAATGCAAAGGTTTATCCTCCTCCCAGTACTTACTGCTATTCTCCTATGCATGTTCCTCATCCTTCTAATGATTGATCAAAAACAGATACTAATTGTATGTATGCAGGTTTAGAAGGTGTAAATCCTAAGCATGTTCGTGAGGACTACGATTATGGACCGACTAGCGGGCTTGGATGAACTAGTCTTAGCACACCTGATTCTTAGCATTTTGTCTTAGATCATAAGTCTAGTTTAACTTATGTTTTTGTTTCTAGTAAATCTATAATAGACTCCGTGTCAGGGACCGTGTACGTATAGAGTACTAACTATTGGATTCTATGTGCCCAAGACACATAGAATATTGATGCGGTTAGTACGTTATGATCCAAGTCGGGTTATACCCAATAACAAGCTTAGCAAACACCAATTAATATTTAATTGATGATATGATCATGCAATTAAATATTTACACCAATTTAGAAAATGGGTTTTCTAAATAAGTTGCATATGAAATAGAACAAATTATGAGGATAATTTGTTGATGGGTTTATTGTTAATTTGTTATTTAAAGGATTAAATAACACAAATAACATGAGAGTATACTTTAATTAAATTGTTTAATTAGAGAAGACATGTCACATTTAAATATGTCTAGTAGATGACTTATTTAATGTGTGACAAAAAGGCTTATTATAAGAGAGTGTGTATGTGTGTTTAAAAAAGGGTGGGAAAACCCCTCTTGAATTAAAAACTTTTGGCCGCCCCCTTGGCATCTATTTGCCCTTTTCTTTGAAAACCATAGACACACTCAACTTGTCTTATACATTACTCAAAATCTGATCCATCTTACATGTAAGCCACACACACACAACCCTTTTACTCTCTCTCTACATACCTTTCGAAAGGCAGCAACAGTAGAAGATTTTTCGGGTTTTTGAGTTGGTTTTTGGTGTGCTCTCCTTAGCAAGAGTGGTGTTTACTTCAAGGGCTTGGGGTATACAAGCTTGAGGATCTCTAATCTTGAAACCTCGGTCATTTTTCAGCATCAAACACCTCCCTTTCTGTCGAACTTTCAGCTGTTGGAGAAGGTATCAAGGCAGCCCTTTTGTGGTTGTCATATTGTGTTGCTTGTTGCTTTTTCATAGCTTGTTGCTTTTTCATAGCTTGCTTGTTCACATATTATGATCCTTTGTTTTGGTTTGTTTTAAACATATATATGTCACCATAAGAACATTGTTTTTCAGCTTATGAAATCGGTTTTAAACTTGTTATTCCGCTGCGTTTTTCTGAAAGTTTAAATGGTTAAACTTATTTTTAAGTTCTAACAAACCCAACAATGACATCTAGAGCCGGTTATGTGGATAACTTGCTTGTTCTTAGTCTTTAAAATCGGTTTTAAAGATGTATAATCAACTTATTATAGGCTGATTTTGGGCTGCTATATTTTGTTTGAATGATTCCCCAACTTTCAAGGTCATATCACACGTGCTAGTGATTAGACATTGAAAGATATATATATTATGAATGTTGATTGTTTGGACAATGCATAAAACCCAAAATTTCAGTTTATGTTGGCTGAAATTTGGAGGTTTTAAGTGGGTTTCATTATGTGTTGGGATGATATGATCATTGGATGCTAGTGTGCATAACCTAGCCTTTGGCCCCTTTGTTTGGATGATTGGTATGGTTGGTTTTATTCATTCAATTGGGTTGTAATATGTATGTTCATTATTTGGGTTGTAATTATTTGTACATTTGGTTATGTAATTAATAGATTAGTTGCATTTCTTTTATTAGAAAAATGTATTAGGATACAATTTTGTAAAAGGAAGATGCACAAGATCAAGACCCAAAGATGGACATCAAAGACATGGAACTTAAAGCATATGGATGCAAGTTCAAGTGGGGGTCTAAGATGACCTCAATTTTGTGTTGAGTTCCACCCTTAGGAAAGACCTTATGATGACACTTGTGATGGCAAACAAGTGTTGTCAACCTAGTGGCTATGGTTATGCACTCATGTTTGTATGTTTATGGTTGTTTGAATGTTTGTTATTTGGCTGTATGGTTGAAATCTTGACATGGATTACAAACTAATTAGCAAACTTAACAAGCTGAAAATTAATGGTTCTTTATCATTAAAAAAATTAATAAAAGGTTATTAAATTGATTTAATGATTTTAAAGATTAAAAATAAAAATGGTTTTAATCAAAGGACCATAGGGTACCTTGTATTTGAAAGCATGCAAATACAAGTACATAGAGTTTTCTAAAACTTGTATTATGAAATCTCTAAAATTTTAAACAAGATCAACACCGTCCTTTTACACAACACTTGAGTCACTTGGGAACTCTTAGTGGGATAAAGGTCACCTAACCATTTTGAGGGAACTTGCGACTTGAGGTGAGAATGCCTTATTTGTGGGATAAAGATCACCTAACCACTTATTTAGGCAAACTCACACGTAGGTGTAAGTAGGGTATCTTGATTTACAAATCCTGTCAAATGGATCACCTACGGTGTGGTTTCCAAATGGTGTTGATGGGATTAACATGCCGACTTTACATATGATGTTTCAAGTCGATCCCATATTTCTAGAAATTGCAAATGGTTGCAATCGTCAAACGTTGACCACCTCAGTAATTTAAATCGTGGGATAAAGGTCACCTAACCACAATTTAAATGTAATGTTGGGTTCTAGACTTTAATAAAAAAATGTCCTTAAAAGGCATTAATTATTAAAAGTAACAATATCGAAAATACTAAAATAGATCTTTGTTAAATTTTGTAGATGGCCACCAACAATGAAAATCACGATAACTCATCCGCGTCCAACCAATCATTACAACCGATCCTCCAAAAGGAACATCTAAATCATAAAAACTTTATTGATTGGTATCGAAACTTGAGAATCGTTCTCAAGCAAGAGAGAAGATCATATGTTTTAGACGACCCTATCCCCGATCAACTTACTGAGGATGATGAGGAGGCCTACAACGATTGGCTCAAGTACACTGAGGACTCTGTCCAAGTGTCTTGTCTCATGCTAGCGAGCATGACTCCGGATCTCCAAAAGGAGTATGAACATCACGGAGCATATGACATGATAACCCAGCTGAAGGAAACGTTCCAACGCAAGCAAGGGTTGAGCGCTTCGAAACGGTTTGAGCACTCCATGCATGTCGTACGGACGACAACCAATCTGTTTCATCTTATGTACTTAAGATGAAAAGTCATATTGACCGCCTCGAGAGGCTTAATTGTCCTGTCTTGAAGGAATTGGCCACGGATTTGATCCTTAATGGCCTTACCAAGAAGTTCGAGACATTCGTGTTGAACTACAACATGAATGCATGGGACAAAAGCATTGGTGAGCTTCAGTCAATGCTGAAAACGGCCGAGGCGGCCATAGGTAAAAGGGTTTTACCCGTTCTCACCATCAATGAAGGTGGGAACAAGAAAAGCCTCATCCCGCACCCAAGGCAAAGCTTGCCAAGGATAAGGGACCCGTTTGGGGAAAAGGGAAAGGGGTGGCAAGGGTGCCACCCAAACCACAAGAGAAGAAGCAAAAGGTTGCTACTAATGACCCATGCTTCAAGTGTGGGGAGATTGGACATTGGGCAAGAAATTGTCCTGTTCATCTCCAAGAGTTGAAAGCCAAGAGGGATGCCGGGCAGACCTCAGGTACAATATACATGATTCATATTGATCTTAATGTTACATCTTCAAACACATGGGTATTAGATACCGGATGTGGAACTCATATTTGTAATTTGTTGCAGGGGTTCAAAAGAAGTAGGGACTTCAATCAAGGGGATGTTAGCCTCTTCATGGGCAATGGAACCAAAGTCCAAGTTGAAGCTCGTGGGGACTACATCCTAAAACTTCCAAGTGGCTTGATGTTATTTTGAAGAATGTTTTGTATGCTCCTAGTTTGACTAGGAACATTATTTCTGTATCCCAATTAAGACTTTATGATTACGTATTATCTTTTATTGAAAATGATATTCATGTTTCTTTAAATGATATGTTCTATGTTAAAGCTATACCGATTAATGGTATTTATGAATTGGTTCATGAAAATACCTTAAATAGTTCATTGTACCATACTAACACCAAGAAACTCAAGTTGGACTTGAGTGATACCTATCTTTGGCATTATCGTCTTGGTCATATAAATAAGAAACGTATACAAACACTTCAAAAGAATGGTCTTTTAAAAACAAATGAATATGATTCATTTGATGTGTGTGAATCTTGTTTACAAGGTAAAATGACTAAGTCACGCTTTAGTGGAACTAATGAAAGGGCAAAAGATTTATTAGGAATCATACATTCGGATGTATGTGGTCCTTTTAAGCCAATGACTAGGAATGGTGAAAGATACTTCATTACCTTTACCGACGATTATAGTCGCTATGGGTATGTGTACTTATTAAGGCACAAAGATGAAGCTTTTGAAATGTTCAAAATCTTCAAGAATGAAGTGGAAAATCAACTCAACAAGTAAATTAAAATTCTCCGCACCGATAGAGGAGGTGAATACCTAAGTGATGCTTTCCAAGGTCATCTTAGGAGTTGTGGGATTGTCTCGCAACTCACTCCACCTGGAACACCACAACACACAATGGTGTGTCTGAGAGGAGGAATCGAACCTTATTGGATATGGTCTGATCTATGATGGCTAGAAGCACATTACCTCTATCATTTTGGGGTTTCGCTTTGCTCTCCGCGGCCCGTATTCTAAATATGGCCCCAACCGAAAAGGTGGAAAGGACACCTTTTGAGATATGGCATGGAAGAGTTCCATCCCTATCATACTTAAGAGTCTGGGGTTGTGAGGCTTATGTTAAGACTCCCACCCCAAACAAATTGGAAGCCCAATCCACCAAGTGTATCTTTGTTGGATACCCTGGAGATTCTATGGGATATTATTTCTATGATCCACTGGAACAAAAGGTGTTTCTTGCCAGAAAGGGTGAGTTCTTGGAAGCAAAGTTCCTTATGGAAGGAACTAGCAGTAGAACAGTGGATCTTGAAGAGGTGAATACCTAAGTGATGCTTTCCAAGATCATCTTAGGAGTTGTGGGATTGTCTCACAACTCACTCCACCTGGAACACCACAACACAATGGTGTGTCTGAGAGGAGGAATCGAACCTTATTGGATATGGTCTGATCTATGATGGCTAGAAGCACATTACCTCTATCATTTTGGGGTTTCGCTTTGCTCTCCGCGGCCGTATTCTAAATATGGCCCCAACCGAAAAGGTGGAAGGACACCTTTTGAGATATGGCATGGAAGAGTTCCATCCCTATCATACTTAAGAGTCTGGGGTTGTGAGGCTTATGTTAAGACTCCCACCCCAAACAAATTCGAAGCCCAATCCACCAAGTGTATCTTTGTTGGATACCCTAGAGATTCTATGGGATATTATTTCTATGATCCACTGGAACAAAAGGGTTTCTTGCCAGAAAGGGTGAGTTCTTGGAAGCAAAGTTCCTTATGGAAGGAACTAGCAGTAGAACAGTGGATCTTGAAGAGGATCAAGAACCAAATTACCTCTATCATTTTGGGGTTTCGCTTTGCTCTCCGCGGACCGTATTCTAAATATGGCCCCAACCGAAAAGGTGGAAAGGACACCTTTTGAGATATGGCATGGAAGAGTTCCATCCCTATCATAGTTAAGAGTCTGGGGTTGTGAGGCTTATGTTAAGACTCCCACCCCAAACAAATTGGAAGCCCAATCCACCAAGTGTATCTTTGTTGGATACCCTAGAGATTCTATGGGATATTATTTCTATGATCCACTGGAACAAAAGGGTTTCTTGCCAGAAAGGGTGAGTTCTCGGAAGCAAAGTTCCTTATGGAAGGAACTAGCAGTAGAACAGTGGATCTTGAAGAGGATCACGAACCACAACCCGATGCACGTTTGGTTGAAGTTAGCACTCAACATGAGGATGTTGAAGTTGATCAAGTAGTTGATCAATACACACAAAACGTTCGTAGAAGTGGTAGAACTAGTAATCCACCTGAAAGATACGGATTTTTCATGGTTGGATGCTATGTGGTAGATTCAGATGAACCAACCACATACCATGATGCAGTGTCCAATTTGGATTGTGACAAATGGCTTGAGGCCATGAACGTTGAGATGCAATCCATGTATGACAATCAAGTTTGGGAACTTGTTGTACCACCTCTTAATTCCAAGGTAGTTGGAAGTAAGTGGGTTTTCAAGAAGAAAACCGATATGCATGGAAACTTGGATACTTATAAAGCTAGACTTGTAGCAAAGGGTTTCACTCAAACTCAAGGGGTTGATTATGATGAAACCTTCTCACCTGTTGCGATGCTAAAGTCTATAAGGATATTGTTTGCCATAGTTGCTCATTATGATTATGAGATTTGGCAAATGGATGTCAAAACCGCTTTCCTAAATGGATATCTTGAGGAAGATGTTTATATGGTTTAGCCTGAAGGTTTTGTCGATCCAAAACATCCTAATAAAGTATGCAAGTTAAAAAAATCAATCTATGGGTTGAAACAAGCATCGAGAAGCTGGAAGCATCGTTTTGATGAGGAGGTAAAGAAATTTGGCTTCATCAAAAACGCTGATGAGGCTTGTGTGTATAAGAAGGCTAGTGGGAGCACAATAACTTTCCTAGTATTGTATGTTGATGGCATACTACTATTTGGAAATGACATTCCATCCTTGGAAGGTGTAAAAACCTGGCTTGGAAGTTGTTTTTCCATTAAGGATCTTGGAGAAGCCGCCTATATTCTGGGAATAAAGATCTATAGGGATAGATCAAGACGGTTGATTGGTTTAAATCAAAGTGCGTATATTGATAAAGTCTTGAAAAGGTTCAAGATGGAGAACTCTAAGAAAGGTACCGTACCTATTCAAAGAGGAACGATATTGAGTACAACTCAATGTCCTAGCTCAAAGGATGAGCAAGATAAAATGAAGGCTATCCCATACACATCTGCTATTGGATCCATCATGTATGCGATGATATGCACTCGACCGGACGTGTCATGCGCCTTAAGCATGACAAGCCGTTACCAACAAAATCCTGGAAATAGTCATTGGATGGCTGTTAAGAACATACTTAAATACCTAAGGAGGACAAGAGATATGTTCTTATCTATGGATCTGATGATGAGGAACTCGTTGTCAAAGGTTACACAAATGCAAGTTTCCAAACCGATCGTGATGATTCTCGATCACAATCGGGATATATTTTCATTCTGAATGGAGGTGCGGTATCTTGGAAAAGCTCCAAATAGGATGTGGTGGCTCTATCAACTACAGAATCAGAATATGTCGCCGCCTCATTGGCAGCTCAAGAAGCTGCATGGTTAAAGAAATTCATTGCCGATTTAGGGGTTGTCCCTTCCATTCAGGACCCCCTAGATATCTTTTGTGATAACGAGGGTGCGATTGCTCAAATCAAGGAACCTCGTGCTCACCAAAAGACTAGGCACATTGAGCGGAGATTCAACTACATACGAGATGAAGTTGAAAAAGGAAAGATATGTATTCGCAAAGTTCACACGGATCAGAACATTGCGGATCCTCTCACGAAGCTCCTTGAAAAGGCAAAGCATGAAGGTCATACTTGTGCCATGGGACTTCGATATTCTAGTGATTGGATTTGATCTATAAATTTTGTATTTGGATGTGTGGAACTCTTTATTATTTGAATAAAATTATTTGGTTATAATGTTTCAATTAATGTTCCAATTTAGCATGTTTAATCCATGAGTAAATTGTTTACTCTAAATGTCCGTAGTCGTTCATACTTGTGGGAACAAGTGTGAGGGTAAGATTATTATGAACTTGGATTGGTTGATATTCATAAGAATGAATATAGAGCAATGGGTTGCTACCAAGGTTCATAGATATTTGTGGGATGCAAATATTGGACTAACCCGCAACTCAAACTTTACTACATGGAATCTTATTGATTGATCATAAGTAATTTTGAGTAAAGGCGAATATCATTTGGTATCCTCCGACCTGAGATAAAAAATGGGTTTTCTAAATAAGTTGCATATGAAATAGAACAAATTATGAGGATAATTTGTTGATGGGTTTATTGTTAATTTGTTATTTAAAGGGTTAAATAACACAAATAACATGAGAGTATACTTTAATTAAATTGTTTAATTAGAGAAGACATGTCACATTTAAATATGTCTAGTAGATGACTTATTTAATGTGTGACAAAAAGGCTTACTATAAGAGAGTGTGTGTGTGTGTGTTTAAAAAAGGGTGGGAAAACCCCTCTTGAATTAAAAACTTTCGGCCGCCCTCTTGGCATCTATTGGCCCTTTTCTTTGAAAACCATAGACACACTCAACTTGTCTTATACATTACACAAAATCTGATCCATCTTACATGTAAGCCACACACACACAACCCTTTTACTCTCTCTCTACATACCTTTCGAAAGGCAGCAGCAGTAGAAGATTTTCTGGGTTTTTGAGTTGGTTTTTGGTGTGTTCTCCCTAGCAAGAGTGGTGTTTACTTCAAGGGCTTGGGGTATACAAGCTTGAGGATCTCTAATCTTGAAGTCTCGGTCAATTTTCAGCATGAGACACCTCCCTTTCTGTCGAACTTTCAGCTGTTGGAGAAAGTATCAAGGCAGCCCTTTTGTGGTTGTCATATTGTGTTGCTTGTTGCTTTTTCATAGCTTGCTTGTTCACATATTATGATCCTTTGTTTTGGGTTTGTTTTAAACATATATATGTCACCATAAGAACATTGTTTTTAAGCTTATGAAATCGGTTTTAAACTTGTTATTCCGCTGCGTTTTTCTGATAGTTTAAATGGTTAAACTTACTTTTATGTTCTAACAAACCCAACACTACAGATTCTGCGTGAGACCAAATCAAATAGTGCGAAATCCAATGTGATTGGCGATCCAATGAGTGACAACGATAACCCGATCGATCTAACGATGAAACAAATATTAAGAATTAGTGGAAATTGATCAAGAACGAACTATAAAGTTGGATTAGGTGTTCTGGACGCTCTGGATGGCTAGGGTTTATGTTTATTCAAAGTCTCTCTCCCAGTGGTCTGTTTTATCATGATTAAGTGGTATTAATAGGTTTACAGCTGCCATTCATACAACTGAACCATTAGCATGGTTCAGTCATGCGACTGACTCATGCGATTGAGTCATACACACGACTGAAGGTTCAGTCGTTAGACTAAGTCAATCTTATTCCTCAATCATACGACTGACCCAGTCTCCTGGTTCAGTCGTGCGACTGGTTCATTAGTATGATTCATTCATGTGAATTGTCCATAAGTATTGTCCATTAACATGATAATCACCCGACTAAGTTGAACACATTTACCAATCATTATTGACTTAGAGTTGTGTACACAATCTCAACCTATATATGAAGTTCATACATATGACTTATACTTAACACAATATAATATGAAATAATCAAAGATAAATAAACATCAAATGCATAACATATTTCATTGAATAATTACATTACACATGTGTAAGAAATGAAAGACTTTTACATTTAGAACATAAACTAGCACATAATGTATCAACAAACTCCCCTTTGGACCTAGTTTATCCTATTGTCTAACATGCTTTTCTCCCAGTTCTTCTGTCTTCTTTTGTTGTTGCAACACTTTCTGATGTCTCTTGAATCTGTGAAGTTTGGTGTAGGCATTCAGCTTTGGAGGTGTGTGTTGGGCTATTATTTCAGAAAAACAAGATGCCCATTCAGCTTTCTTTAAGTCAAAATTTTTATGTGAAGCTTGGGCTTTACTTTTATCTTTCTCTTCTCTTTCTCTTTCTCTTTCTCTTTCTCTTTCTCCATCTCATCCGGCTTATCAAAAGTATCACTGCCAAAGTTTCACCCAAGTTGGGGATAACGTTGCCCTCAGGGTCAGTGTACTCAGGATAGTGGTCAGCTATGACTTCTTTAATCTCTATTCATCCATATCTCGTAGCTCCTCATCACTTAAGACATCAACTTCCGGAGCATCTTTGGCAATTTCATCTGGATTTAATCTGAACATATCAACAAGCTATCATATGTCAGATCATGGATGATCTCTTCTTCTTCAGGAGTACAGCTTATAGTCCTTCCTACAATCCCTTGCAAATTAAGAATCATAATGAGCTGAGTCTTGACTTGCTAAAGGGGAATAACATCATAGTCCTTAAGCTATTGATCATCACTCTTTCCATGTTCCTGAGTTTTCTTAGCTGAGCTACAGACGATGAGGCTTTTTTTGAGCACCTCTCTTGTGCAGCTTGACTTGAGGTTGATGTAGACGCATCACCTTCTTCATCATCCCCATCATCATCATCTCTTTTATCTTTACCACTACCTCCAACTTCCTCATCATCATCATCTTCTTTTTATTCATCATTAGAACTCTCATCATCATTATCTCCTTCATCATCACCATTACCTTTAATCTTTAGGGGCTCACCCTTTATCCCCTTCAACTTTAGCATAATCTCTTTGTTATTCTTCTCCAATCCTTCAATCCCTTTTAAAAAGTCCATCAATAGATCATTTTGACTCTTCAGTGCATGGTGAGCTCGACCTAACGCTCTCTCCAAAATAGCGTTCTTCTTAGTGAGCTGAGCTATCTGCTTGGCTTGGGCGATATTGACTGCCATTAGTTGGTTCATCTGATTAGCTCTCAGATCACCTTGTCGAGCTTGTAAACTCTATCCCGATGATAAGGGTCTTCAAATCCCTCGGGTTGACTTACATAGACTGTTTCCCTGATTTCTCCATGAAGGAATGCACTTTTCACATCTAATGGTAGACTTTAATCTTCATGTACGAGGCATAGGCAAGGAAGATACGAATAGCTACATCCTTGCCACGGGTGCAAACACCTAATTATAGTCAATCCCCTCGACTTGGCGAAAACCTTGAACCACCAGTCGAGCTTTGTTCCTGATACGACTCCTTGGTCATCCTTCTTACATTTTAGTACCCATTTGGTGCCAATGACTTTAGCACCTTTAGATCTATCAACCAGAGTCCATACACCTAACTTCTTAAACTGCAGAAGTTCTTCTTGCATGGCACTCACCCACGCCTCATCATTTAGTGCTTCACTGACATATTTTGGCTCAACCTGCGAGACAAAACATCGATAAGCACCATCATGAATGTAACCCTTCTCCATAACTGAGGCGTAATCACTGAGTATAGCTGATTTCGGGTTTGTACTCCAGATCGGACATCTCCAATAACATTGTCAAGGGGATGATAGACGTTTAGTCGTGATCCTGGAGTAGTCGGCACAGTCACCTCCGAACCAAGATTGTGAACATTTTGTCCTGCATCTGAGGAGATTGGAGTTTGAGGTTCCGATGTCGAGGGTGCATCACTTATGGATGCTTGTGGACTTTCAGGAACTGGAACCTGTTCCTCCTGACTGTTCTGGTCATCTGCTTCAGTTTCATCTTTAGAGGAGGAGTCACTTTCATCGACTACCCCTTCTGACTGAGTAGATGACTCTCCCTGTGTGCTAGATGGAGTATTTAGAATATCATACATCATCCTAGTAGCTAACTAATCATCTGAGTGAGAGAGAGGGATGTTGAAGGATTTGAAGAATCCATCATAATCGAAGAAGTATGCAGGTCCTTTGCCTGAAGTGTACACGGTGCGCCAAAGGTTCAAGATACTCCAAATTCGGTTTGCGTCTTTGAAGTAGCTCATAACATGTCTTTCCGTGGCGCTTGACTATTAGGACTCGATTCAGTGTATAGCACGCATTTGCCATTGCCTCGTTCCAGAATTGGATAGGCAGTTTCGAGTCTGCCAGCATAGTCGGGCTGTCTCTATCAAACTCCTGTTCTTTCTCTCAGCAACGCCATTCATCTGAGGTGTGTAGGCAGAAATGAATTGATGCACAATTCCTTTTCCTTGCAGTATGCCTCCATCCCTTGATTCTTGAATTCTGTCCCGTTGTCTGAGCGTATTTGTCGAACTTTTAGCTTGTAGATTGATTCCAGTGTGGTTACTAATTCCTTGAATGTCTCCAAAGTTTCTGATTTTGATTTAAGAAACATTACCCAAGTGAACCTTGAGTAGTCATCAGTGACCACATAACAGTACACGTCGGCTGCAATGCTCCTTGTAGTAACTGGACCGAACAGATCCATGTGAAGAAGCTCAAGAGGAAGTTCTATTGAATGAACTTTCTTTTCCTTATGAGACTTCTTTGTCTGTTTGCCTTTCTTGCAAGCTACACAAAAGTCAGGAAGTGGAAGTTCTTGACATTCACTCCTCTAACTAAATCCTTCTGAATCAAATGATTCATCTTCCTTTGACTAATGTGTCCATTCTCCGATGCGAGGAGATGGAATCCTTCTCAGTAGCTTTAGATAAGAAACACTGAACCTCATGATCCGTTGTGGAAGCTGTTGATAGATCCAAGACATAAAGGTCTTTATATCTTGAAGCAGTCATCAGAACTTGGTCCTCTGGGATCATATATTCTTTCTTCAGCACGTAACACTTCTGATTATCGAAAATGACTTTAAATCCTTTATCACAGATTTGGGAAACAGAAAGTAAGTTGTTCTGAAGTTGTTGAACGTAGTTCACTTTATCAAACTTAACTTTCTGATTTCCCACTTCTCCCTGAGCTGTGATATAGCCTCCTTTGTTTCTGCAAAGGAAACATGCCCTCCTTTTATTTGTTTGACGTTAGATAAAAGGGCTCTATTTCCTGTCATGTGCCTGGATGCTCCGCTGTCTATAATCCACGTGTTAGTCTCAGCACTATATCGAACACCCTGCACATACAAAGTAAATGAATCAGTTTAGGTTAGGAACCCAAGCTTTGACTGTCTGGGTTTCCCAGAGGCATCACACATCATAAACTCCACCATTGACCCTTAGAGGTGAGGGTAGCTCAGGTTCCTTCTTGTCCTCAGTATTAGACACGTAGGTGGATTTTTCTTCATAAGCCAGATTTGTGTAATGCCTGTTTATGATAAACAGGCGTCTGGCTTACAGGTTGGACTTTAGGTTCACTAGCTCTTCTAGGTGGAGTTAGAGAACTCCGCTTAGACGACCTAGGTCTAGAGTCCAGAAGATCAATCTTCTTCCTAGGTGTCTAATAGACATGACAGTAGGAAGCAATGTGTCCACATTCTCCACAGTTGTAGCATGACCTGCTATCAACTTTATGAGTAGACTTTCTTTGTGGAGAAGTGCGTGACACTCTAGTAACATCAATCACTTTAGTTTTTGACTCTTGGATGTTTGATGTTTTCTCTGGTGTAACAAAGTTTACTGATTTAACCTGTTTTACTTTTTGGTTAACTGGTTTTTGACTTGAAGCATGTAAAAAAGTAACATTTGAAGTCCTTTTAGGTTCCGATTTGACTCTATTTGACCCTGACTTTAAATTAATTTTTTCAAAATCATTTTCCAGGTTAACACAAGGCAATTTACCCTTTGCATTTGAAGTGGCCTCCTTTAGTTTCTTACCAGATTCAGTAGATGAACATGAGGTGTCTGGATCAGTAACAATAGGAGTAGTCACCACATGATCCTTGATGGGGTTATTATTTACTGGTCTAGACTTGGTGTTCATCAAGGTCTCAGGTGGTGGTGGAACCACTTTGTAGCCTATCCCTCCCCGTTATTCCTTTCTCTTACTAAGTGTGGACTATATGTGAAGAACTAGTCCAACTATGCAGAGTTTCTGTTTTAATGAATTAACTTCGACTTCTAGAACTGCCTTTGGTTTTTAGTTTCTTCTAGGGAGTTTAGATAGTACCTAATGTCGTTTGCTTGGTTAAAAGCCACTACTTCGGTCTCCCTAAGTTGTTTAGTCAATAGGTCTATCTTTTCTTTATAACAATGCTCATTTTGTTTTAGTACTCTATTTGCCTCAGTGCACAGACGTAAATCTTTTACTAAGTTATCATTATGATCTAATAACCTAGCAAATTATTCATCTATGCTATTCCTAAACGTGTCACAATCAGAACAAGCATGGTTATTAAAAATTTGGTCAGTGGTACTTACCTGAGTTGGTTCAGAAGAGTTAGCATCAGTGCCGCATCAGATGATTCTGGTTCTGTCGACTCTGGCTTTTAATCTTGATGTGGAAACTTCCTCATTTGGCTTGTAACTGTCCTCGGCTGCAGTTGTTTCTTCACTATGTGACATTGCAATTTCAACTGCTATATCACCTTCACTCGCAGAATCATCGTCAATATCCTCAACACTGGCAATGTTAGATTCTCCTGGTGAGACAAACCTGAAACTCCAATCCTGTCCTCATCATCATGAGCAGTTAGTGCTTTTGGATCCTTGTTTGATGAAGTAGAATTAGAGGGTTGCTTGTCCTGGCGAGTAAAGGATGAGAACGGGTTCCCATTCCCCGTCTTCTTTGGCTTGACACATTCTCGTTGAAGTGCCCCTTCTCACCACAGTTAAAGCAGGTCACTTTACTCTTGTCGAAGCCAAAGGTGGTGTCCTTAGTAGCAACCAAGTTCTGTCCAGTCTTTTTCACAAACTTCTTCGCCCTTCGGACAGCACTTGCTAAGGCCCACATTATATCCATTCTTTCAAGCTCCATCTCATCCACCTGCTCGTAGTCCTCATCTGCCAGATGGCAGTTTCCAATCTTCCCAGCAACAAGTCCATCATATGAATGAACCACTGCTTCTAAGAGATCCATATGCTCTCGTGCTACTTCCACGGTCACATTACCGAAGTTCTCGATCTTCAGTTGGTAGCGTTTGCTTCTGACCCAATATGATGGGTACATGATGACCCAGATGTGTCCGATCCAGAAGGAGAAGCATGTGAAGGACCTGATGAGCTAGACACAAAAGCAGTCTGTAGAGGTGCTCCAGATGTCTTAGCTTGAGGTGTGGCGTTGTATAAAGCTGGATTTTGTGTGTACGAAGACTTTTGAGCTCTATACTTCATCCTTAGTGCTTCTTCTCGCAACTTAAGAATGAAGTCATTTATATCCAGCTTTACAAGGATTCCATTCTGTCTCAGGTAGACACGAATGTAGCCACTTATCAGGCAACCCGTCTGCGAAGTTGCTTACTTTCTCTTCCATGGTAGTAGCCACTCCATGTGTATGCAATTCGCTCATCAAGTGGTAGAATCTGTCTATGACTTCGTCCAAACTTTCATTACCAATTGATGAGAAGTTATCGAATTCCTTCTTTAACTCCTTTGCCTTGATTGCCTGCAATGATGCATTACCATCATATCTCTTCTCTAGTGCATCCCACAGTTTCTTGGACTGCTTGTTCTCGGAATACTGGTGGAATATGTCTTTGGGGATAGACTGAGTGATCAATGCATAAACTCTTTCTCTGCATTGTACTTTACTTTCTGTGCGTCTGTCATCCCGCTTAATGTTAGTTTAACTCCATCAGCTCCCACCGGTGTACTATAGCCTATCTCAATGGCTTCCCACGATTAGGATCTACATTAAGGTAGATCTCAAAACGTTGTTTCCAGTGGGGAAACTCATCTAAAGTCAAAAGCTTTGGTGGTTTATTGTGATTCCCCACCTCACTCTCAAGCAACAGCAGGTTCTGTATCCTTAAGTCCTTCCCAGCAGTAAAGGCTGACATCTGATCTTCCATGATGAATAAACTTATAATCTAATCAAACAAACTTTCACTGATGCGACTAAAGGATGCGAATGAGCTAATCGTGCGTATAAGCTATGCGATTGGTTCAATTGTGCGAATGAACTGGGCGATTGGTTCAGTCGTGCGAACGAATCTGGTGCGTATAGCTATGTGAACAAACGGTTCAGTCGGCCGAATGAAGGTGCGACTAGGTCTAATCGTGTATATGAGCAATGCGAATGGAGTCCAGTCGTACGAATGAGTCACTCGTGCGACTGAAGCTGCTGTTTTGCGAAAATTTCTAGGTTTGACGGGTTTCAGCCGTAAAAATTCGAGATTTCACAAGTTCTAATCGCCTGAGTCCGTAGAAACCAAACGTCGATGAGCAGGGAACTTCCAAGATCACTTTTGATGCCAAAGATTGCGTTTTTAGTGTAAAAACACAAACTTTTATGCAATCTTGATTGAATCAACACGTAATCAAGAGCCAATTGCTCTGATACCACTTGTTAGGACCTGGTATTCGACTAAAATACCTAGAGATCATGTGTATACCAGATCAAATAGTGAGGAATCCTATTTGATTGGCGATCCAATCAGTGAGAACACACGAAGAATCAATCAAGGATTGAAACTAACGTTAGAAATCGATAAGGAATCAATCTAATGTGTTCTATGAACTTGGAGAACGATTGAGAAGGTTTCTGGACGGCTAGGGTTCGTCTGGATTCGTACTTGATCGAGCGTCCCTGTTTTTCACGAATTGAGTTGTATTTATAGGTTGGCACTATTCAATCGTGCGACTAAACCATTAGTTTGGTTCAGTCGTGCGATTGAACCATGCGGTTTGTTCATTCGTGCGACTGAGTGTTCAGTCGTGCGACTGAGCCAATCTTATGTTACAGTCGTACGACTGATCCAGTCTCCTGGTTCAGTCGTGCGACTGAGTCAATCGTGTGAAGTTCTCATGTGTATGGTTCATTCGCATGAGCCATTCACATGGGAACTTCATTAAGTTAAGTTTGAATGTTTTGGTTAATTAAATAATATTATATGTAATCATTCAAGTAATCATAAACCCAATCAATTCATTCACGACTCATTAATGAACTATTAAACATTATAACCAACAGACTATCAATATCAGTTCATTAATCATACCAAACAAGATCTATTACATCACATATCACGATCTAGGGACATACATGTATCAACATCATCTTCCTCTATGAAAAAGTCTGGGTGGATAGCAGCCTGCTCAGATCAACCTAGAGCAAAAGAAGTACTGTGTGGAGATGGTGAATATATGGTAAATGTGCCGCTGGCCCATGAATGACTGGGGCCAGCATCTCCCCCACCTTGACCATCGTCATCGTCCTCATCATCGTCATCGTCTTCATCAGTAGGAACCATAATGGGTTCCACATCTAAATCATTGTTATCGTGACGTCAATTCTTACGAGAAGGTGCCACATAGTCCTCATTGGCCAGATGCCCAAAAAGTCTCCTGAACGGGGGCTTCACCTGCTTCCCCCGATATACCTTCATCCTGCCCAAGGTGGTATCATCCATAACCTCAAGCATCACTGCATCATCTTTCTCCTTAGGCAGTATAGCAAGCTTCTCATGTATAATCATCTGCAAGAAAAGTGGATACATGCAAAAGCTTTCCTTGCCTTTGGCCTCAATGTTCTCGATAAGGTAGGAGAAGAGCATGCAAGAGAAACTGAATGGGTGGTTCAGTACCAGTGCAATGTATGCATTCTGGATTTGGTCGGACATCTTGTAAAATCCTCCACGCCTGGAGGGTATACACTTTAGGATAACGTGAGCCATATACTTGAACTTTGGACACATATTGCTCTTGTTCAGCACAGCGACATTGATGTCCCCAATGTACTTGATCGTCAAAAAGCAACCACGAACAGCCAGTGGATGCAACTTGGTTGGGTAGGCTCCATCCTCACCCAGATCTAAGACTCGCCTCAGATCATCTTCAGTAATCTCAATCTCTTGTCCGAAGATGGAGCTCTGAATACAGTGGGGCTAAATGGACCTATCATTCATAGCGCTTCCCCAGAAAGCCTGCTGTATGGATCTATAAGGTGTGCATGGGACAGATATGGCCTTGAAGATCCTCGGTCTGTGCAAAAAGGCAATAATCTCGATGAACTCAGAAGCGTTCCAGGATGTTCCATCAAGATGAGCACAAATGTTGTGCTTAGTGCTCATAGTCATCTATCAGCCATATTGCTGCAACACAAGAAACATATCCATTCGATTGTTTGTAAGAGATAAAAATTGAATTTAGGCTGATTTTGATCAATTGGTCAATCGTGCGATTAAACCATATGACTGAGTTTAGTCATACGATTGATTTTTGTAGTACGATTGAGCCTGCGACTGAGCTTAGTCATATGCTATGCCATGCAGTTAAGTCAATGCGACGGACCCATACGCACGATTCATTCATGTGATTGAATCATGCACCTGGCTCTATTGTGTGACTGAAGTCATCAGCATGTCCATTCGCATCTTTCACTGTTGAACACATAGATTTGAACCTTTGTCAAAACGTGACATTACATTTCGTGTTTAGATTCATTTGGACTGCAAAGACTTGAAATAACACTTGTTTCATTTAAATCAACATTAGCATCCATTTAAGTGGTCTACTTTAAGAGTTTAGTCCCGGTTATTGATCTTAACATTTGTGGTCATTTAGGGTTCGATTAAACCATTCATTAGAACTGATTTCGTTTGCAAAGTACCTGTAGATAAGTAGGAAATCAATTAGTAACACTATCAAAGGGTAATCACAATAATCAGAATTTTGGTAGAGTGCCTGTGTATGGGTGGTTTTTGGGAGTTTTGAAGGGTGGTAAAGAATATGACCAACTAACCCCTTATATATAGAGTTTTAAGTTTCATTCGTGCCACTGGACCCATATGCATGCTTGAATCATGGGACTGGGGTTTAGTCATGCGACTAACTCATACTTCTTCAACCAATCGTACGATTGGTTCATTCTTGGGATCCAATCACATAGATGATCCATACTCACGGTCCAATAATTTTATTGGTTCATACTTATTGTTCATACGTATGCTTGGCTCATACTTATGATTCAATCGTGCGATTGGATCATATTTATGAGGTTGACATCAAACACTTCCAAACACTTAATGTAACCTTTGTTATATAACATTATGAACAACGATCATCTCACACATGTCCTTTTTAACTGAACATCATTTGATTACCTCAAACGTAATCCTTTTAATTGAAAAACATTTGATCACTGTAAATATAATCCTTTTAATTGGAAAACATTTGATCACCTCAGACGTGATCCTATTAATTGAAAAACATTTGATCACCTCAGACGTGATCCTTTTAACTTGTGATGCATAGTGTTCATTTAGTTACATAGTCCGACATCTACTCAAAGTGAATAACAAAGACAGAAAAACAATTTTAAATAAAACAAACAAAAGAATATTTTTTTGTTTTTGGTTTGAGGTGGATTGAAACCTTCTAGACATCATCTAACTGATTTTTCCTCCAAAGTAGACCAGCTTCAGTTAATTTTATCATTTCTAGAAAGATTCATATGGAATCATATAGGTACATCATTATCATTTGGGACCCTTTTATAAGTACTTTGATACTAGATTTTCATTTTTCTGAGAGTCAATAGCACTTTAGGAAATCATACTAGAGCTATTAGATGCATATAGTGATTTTGACCATCTAGAGTTGCAGCCATGATGATTGTCAGTATATTTTTCCA
The DNA here is from genome assembly GCA_025506515.1 of Flaveria trinervia. NCBI lineage: Eukaryota > Viridiplantae > Streptophyta > Magnoliopsida > Asterales > Asteraceae > Flaveria > Flaveria trinervia. The sequence goes on from CM046448.1 coordinate 75,259,473, forward strand.
CTTAAATCCATACACAGATTTTTTACTCACATTGGTGATAAGTTAGGTTATACTATTTCAACAAGCATTTGTGGGTCTCACACTTATATGGTAATCAACATTCCTCAGGAAATTTTTTAGCAGTCTACGGGTATTAACAAGATGAAACTATTCTAAAAGCTTTCAAAGAGATGCCAAGACTCAGGTCAGTGCCCTCGCACAGCAGAGAGGCGTAGACAACAATGAAATCTAGAATATTTAGGTTATGCTTATCATCAGGTCAGTGCCATCGTACAATAGAGAGGCACATAGCCTATCTTCTTGTTAGAGCATTTTTTCTTTTGCACATAACGCACAAACAACATTTTTCATTAGCTTGATTGCGCTTAACATTTTTTCATGTGCCTTGCTCTTTTATGGTCATCGCACACATTTGTGGTGTTTATTTTGCTCGTCATCCCTTATTGGAAATGTGGATTGTGTTAACCAGAGATAAGATGAAAGAACACAGCAAGTTGAACAAATTACTTTAAATTTGATTCACCAATGAGGTCTACTCCTCTATTGTGTTCAATCTACCAACACATCATATAATGAACTAGCAACCTCTAGGCCTACTTTCTCTATGTTACCTCAGTAGCAAGCTAGTTTACTACCATTTTTCCTTTATTTTTCCTAAACTACTTCAGGCTTGTTATTTGAATATAGTAATTTGATCATTTAAATCCTTTTGAAGTTCCAAACAATTAGTTCCCTATGTACTATCATTTTCCATAATTGTTGAATCAATCTCACAAAAATGATTTCTTTGCTTTCAGCTTAACTGTCGGCACTCATTCTTTTAAGTAATTAAATACTGAAACTAAACTATTCTCTACCTATAATTCTAAAACCATAAATCTTTTTTTATTTTTGGATTTTTGAAAGACAGGAAAATAAAATAAATAATAAATAATAAATAATAAAATAAGAAAAAACTTGTCGAACTAAGAACTATATTCTTTGTGAATCACATCACTTTTCTTTTTCACGCCATTAACCTCTAGAAGATATAAAAACCGAGGGTTGTCAAACGCTTTTGTGTAAAGGTCGGCGCGTTGAAAATCCATATTAATTTTAACAACATCGATTAATTTATTTTCAAAAATTCACGTATAAAGTTATATTTAATACCGATGTGCTTAGTTTTTTGGTGTTGGACCGAATTTTAGTGATAGCAGCAGCATTATCAGCGATGATAGGGGTGTTAGAAAATTGCAAACCGTAGTTTCGCATTTGTTGTTGAATCCAAATGATTTGGGAGCAGCAGGTTGTAGCAACAACATATTCAGCTTCACATGTTGACAGAGCAACAAATGTCTGCTTCTTACACTGCCAGGTGACTAACCATCTTCCAAAGAGCTGACATCCCACTGATATTGACTTGTAATTCATCTTGCAACCACCATAATCCAAGTCACTATACATTGTAAGCTCAAAGTCATCATCATGATGATACCACAACCCGAGTGTTAGAGTACCCTTGAGATAACGAAAATCCTTTTAACCCAGTTATGTGATTTACTTTCGATTTTGCCTGATATCTGGAACAGGGACACGTGGCATACCCAAAACTTTCATGTCTGAGTTTTCTTTAACAGCATGCATGGGGCTCCAAATGGTTCTATATACTCCAAGTTGGGTGTACGTCGCTGGAGCAATCCATAACATGTTTTCCCATGATGTTTGAATACTAAGACGTGATTGAGAGTGTAGCATGCATTTGCCACTCCCTCGTTCTAAAATTTAATAGGCAGTTTAGAGTCGGCTAACATTGTTCTTGTTGTCTCTATCAAGCTTTAATTCTTTCTTTCAGTAACCTCATTCATCTTTGTAGTGTAGGCAAAAGTAAATTGATCAACAATTCCTTTCTCTCCACAAAATGCCTCTATCCACTGATTCTTGAACTCTATTCTGTTATCTGATTGAATCTTTCTTACTTTCAACTTGTAGAGTGATTCCAAAGTAGTTATTAGTTGTTTGAATGAATCAAATGTCTTTGATTTGGATTTCAGATAAATCACCAATTTCAGGTATTCCAGTTTCTTATTAAGCGTCACACAAGAGAATATTAAGTAATCATTAGTTACTACAAAGCTGTACAGATCTCCAGCAATGCTCTTTGTGCTGACTAGGCCAAATAGATCCATGTGTAGAAGCTCGAGAGAAATATCGAGAAGAATATCGAGAGATTAACTTTCTTTTTCTTGTGAGACTTCTTGGTCTGTTTCCCATTCTTACATGCTACGCAAAAATCTAGGAGCTGGAATTCTTGATGGTAACTCCATTCACTAAATCATTCTGAACCAGATGATTCATCTTCCTAGGATTAATATGTCCTATTTTCCTATGCCAGGAGACTGAATCCCTCTCTGTTGTGTTTGACAAGAAGCATTGGATAGTGGACTCAGTTGTGGAGGCTTTTGATAGATCCAAGACATACCGATCGTTATATCTTGAAGCTGACATTAGAACTTTATCCTCCTCGATAACATAATCCTCCTTCAACATGTAGCACTTCTTGTTGTCAAACACAACTTTGAATCCTCTATCACAGATCTGGGAGACGGAAAGCAAGTTGTTTGTAGTTGTTGAATGTAGTTGACCTTGTCAAACTTCACTTTCTCGTTTCCAACTTCCCCTTGAGTGGTGATGTAACCTCCTTTATTCCCAGCGAATGATAAAAGTCCCCCTTTAATTTGTTTGACTTTGAAAAAGAGAGACGAACTCCCTATCATGTGCCTTGACGCCCCACTATCAATACTCCAAGTATTAGTGATAGAATTCTAGCGGACACCCTTCATATTCAAAGACAATGATTAGTTTAGGTTTAGGATCCAAGCCTTAACTGTCTTGGGTGTCCCGGAGGTATCACACATCATGAACTCAACCCACTATCCTTCAGAGGATGAGGATACATCATTCTTCTTCTTGTTCTCGCTATCAAACATAATACTTGACTTTATCTTCCACAAACCGGTTTTGTGTAAGGCCTATTGCCGGTAAACAACGACTGGCTTATAGTTTGAACTTTAGGTTCAGTAATACTCTTAGGTGGAGTATTAGATCTAATTTTAGAAAATCATGGTTTTTCATGAAAAAGTCTAATTTTCATTTTGGTTGTCTGATAAGAAGGACAATTAGGAGAGATATGTCTTTGTTTTCCACAACTGTAGCATGATCTCCCTTTTATAGATTGAGGTAAGTTTTGATGTGGGGTTGAGTTTGGTAGGGGTTTGAGATGTGTCCGATTGGGTTGTTTCACTCCTCTTTTAGACGTTCCACCTTCTTTAACAAAATTAATTCTTTTAACATTTTGAACATCTTTCACTTTCATATTATTGGACTTTGATGATTAACACGTTTATGGTTCTAAAATAGACGTTTGTGAACCTGAACCTAAATTAACATTTTAATTTTATCATCCAAATTCTCAACAGATATCTTCTCTTTTGATATGAAAGTAGAATCCTTCTATTTAGTGACCGATTTCACAGGTTTACCGTAGAATCGGGATCACTAACGAGAGGAGTAGACACCACATGATCCTTTACTGGGTTATTATTGATTGGTCTACATTTAGTATTCAAAAGAATTTCAGGTGGTGGCGGTACTACCTTATAACCCAGACCTTCCCCGTTATTTTGTTCTTTCACTAAGTTTTGAACTATGTGAGAAGAACTAGCCAAACTGTGCAGTTTTTTTTAAAGATTCAACAACCTCGGTTTCCCTTAGTTGTTTCCCAAAATGTTTTATCTTTTCTTTGAAGTTGAACTCATTTTGTTTTAAAACACGATTTGCTTTAGTGAAGAGTTGTAAATCATTTACTAGATTATCATTATGTTCTAATAACCTAGGAAACTTTAGATCAATGCTTTCCCTAAATTTATGACATTTAGTACATGCATGTTTTTCAAATAATTCATCTTTAGAACATACCTGTGTAAAACTAGACGAATCAACCATAAAGGCAATGTCAGACTCTTCAATGACCGGTGATTCTGAGTTTGCAGCACTAAGCTCTTCTTCAACCAAATTATCAACAACATCTATAGCTTCTTCGATATCTGACAATGTATTCTCAACTATGACGTCACCTTCACTTGCATATCCATCATCCAATGCATGAACTAAAGCAAGATTTGATTCACTCGAAGAAACAAATCAGAAGTACCAGTCTTGTCCTTCATCACCTTGAGCAACCAAAGCCTTAGAATCTTTACTTGAAGATGAAGCTCCAATCTTATCATTTTCTTGTCGGTTGAATGTTGGAAAAGGATTTCCTTTCCAGTTTTCTTTGGCTTTACACACTCACGTTTAAAGTGCCTCTTTTCACCATAGTTGAAGCACGTGACTTTGGTTTCGTCAAATCCAAAAGTCATATCTTTAATTGCAACCAAATTTTTTCCCTTCTTTTCACAAAATTCTTTGCTCTTCTGATAGGACTAGCCAAGGCCCACATAATATCCATGCATTCTAGCTCTTTTTCATCAACTTGCTCGTAGTCCTCATCAGCAAGATGACAGTTTCCAATCTTACCAGCAACTAATCCATCATAAGATTGAACAACAGCAGCTAGAAGATGCATGTGCTCTTTGGCAACTTCCACCGTGACATTTTCGAGATTCTCGGTCTTCAACTTGGTAGTATTAGCCTGAGGAGCTATGTATTGGGTTCTAGATGACCCTAACGTTACTCTTCCTGATATACTGCATTGGGAAGGAATAGAAGAAGAAACTGAAGAACTAGATACAAATGCCGTTTGTAGCGGTGCGCCTGCAACAACTATAGTTGAAACTGAATTGTAAAGTGCAAGATTCTGAACGTAGGATCCTTTCTTTGACTTGTATTCATACGTAGTTCTTCCTCCCTTTAACTTCAAGATGAAATCATTTATGTCTAAAGTAGCAAGAATTTCATTTTGTCTCAGATTTGACACAAATGGATCCCATTTATCTGGCAGACCATCAGCAAAGCTAGAGACTTTATCTTCCATGGATGTGGTCACACCATGAGTGTGCAACTCATCATGAGAAGACATAATCGATCAATGGTCAAACTCCTTTTCAAGAGCTTTTGTCGTTATTGCTTTCAGAGTTGTATTTCCTTCATATCTCTTTTCTAATGCCTCCCATAACTTTTTAGCCTGCTTGTTCTCAGAGAGCTGATGAAAGATGTCCTTAGGTATAGATTGAGTCAACAACACACTTTCTTTTCAGCATTAAACAGAATCTTTTGGGCTTCACTCATTCCTTCCAAGGTTAACTTGACTCCATTAGCCCTGACTGGTACCGTGTAACTAGTCTCAATGGATGTTCAAAGATTTGGGTCAACTCCATGTAAGTAGATTTCAAACCACTGTTTCCACTGTGGGTATTCATCCAATGTTAACAACTTTGGCGGTTTGTTATGGTTTCCAATCACATTCTCCAGAAGTAGAAGGTTCTGGATGCGTGAGTCCTTTCCAGCAATAAATGTTGTAAATTGGTCTTCTATTACTTTAAACTTGGTAAACTTTGAACAGGATAGTTTCACTTGTGCGAATGGGCTATGCGAATGGGTCATTTGTGCGAATCAAGGATGTGAATGAATTCAATCGTGCGATTGGATTCAGTCATGCGTATGAACAAGGTGATTGTACTCAACTGACTAGAGTTGTTTAGTCATGCAAATGAGAGATGCGACTGAGTTCAGTTGTGCGAATAGTGTATACGAATGAGTTCAATCGTACTAATGGACCAATCATGCGACTGAAGGTTGTTATGTTTGTAACATCGAATATTTTGACACTTTGACACAAAATAAGAGTTTTCCAGGATCGCTAATTCGTATGATGAAAAATTCAAACTTTAATGCATGCAAACATAGAAAACACCTTTTGAAGCAAAGTGGTGACTCTTTTGATTGAAAACGTAGACTTTAACAGCAAAACTAATTGAATCCATGCAAAATCACGAGCCAATGGCTCTAATACCACTTGTTAGGGACCGTGTACGTATAGAGTACTAACGGATTTTGCGTGAGACCAGATCAAATAGTGTGGAATCGTATTTGATTGCCGATCCAATCAGTGAGAATGATAACCCAATCAATCTAACTATTGATACATATATGTACCTAGATCCTGATCTTAATGTAATATGTCTTGAATGTCTTACACTGATGTAATATTGGGTACTTAATGAAATGAGAATATTTGATTGTGACTTGTAATGTTTAATATTTCATTAATGAATTATTTAACGCATATTGACTTGATTATATAGGTTTGTGGTTGATTGAATTAATATAAATAATGTTATGACATTTAATACATTCAAACTTAACAACCTAAAGTTATCATGCGAATGGCCCACGCTAATGGACCATACGCATGAACAACTTCATGCGAATGACTAGTTGCACGACTGAACCAGGAGACTAGATCAATGGTATGATTGTCACATAAGATTGGCTCAGTCGCACGACTGAACACTCAGTCGGGCGAATGGAATAACTGTATTACTCAATCGTATGACTGAACCATGTTAATAGTTCAGTCGCCCGAATGAGCAACCCTAACCTATAAATACTACTTAATTCATGGAAAAACGTAAGCATTCAATCCACTTCGACTCCAGACGTACCCTAGCTGTCTAGAACCGTCTAAGTTCATACTCCAAGTTCATAGAACGTTGTAGATGGATTCCTAATCGATTATTGACGTTAGATTCAATACATTATTGTGTCTACGTGCGTTCTCACTAATTGGATCGCCAATCAAATAGGATTCCGCACTATTTGGTTTTGTTTACACGTAAATCAGTTGGTGTTTTGTTCAAATACCAGATCCTAACACTAACGATGAAACAAATGTTAAGAATGAGTAGAAATCAATCATGAACAAACGATGAAGTTAGATTAGGTGTTTTGGACGCTCTGGATGGCTAGGGTTTATGTTTATTCGAAGTCTCTCTCCAGTGTTCTATTTTTCCATGAATTAAGTGGTATTTATAGGTTTGTAGTTGCCATTCGTACGACTGAATCATTAGCATGACTGAAGGTTCAATCGTGCAATTGAGTCAATCTTATGCCTCAATCATACGACTGATCCAATCTCCTAGTTCAATCGTGTGACTGGTTCATTAGTATGATTCATTCATGCGTATGGTCCATAAGTATGGTCCAATTACATGAATAATCACCCGACTAAGTTGAACACATTTCCCAATCATTATTGACTTAGAGTTTTGTACAACAATCTCAAACCTATATAGAGTTTTATACTTAACATAATAATAATATGAAATAATCAAAGATAAATAAACATCAAACACTTATCATATCTCATTGAATAAATACATTACACATGTGTAATAAATGAAAGACTTTTACATTAAGAACATAAACTAGGAACATAATTTGTCAACACTACATATGATCGTGTTCTTGTGATGTTTCTATCTCATCTTTAAATTTAGTTGATTTTGATGATGTTGTTGTTTCTGATTGTCTTAATAGTGTAAATGATTCCATCGCAAAGAGTGTCAAGAAACATAAAACTAATTGTTTTGGAAAATTCTTTTCTCATCATATCCCATCTTTTACCCAACGACTATTTCTTTACCAAGACTGAATTCTTACTGTGTGTATGGACCCTTATGAGTAAGCCAAGATCACACGCTATAAATACACACACAGTTGAGCTAACAACTCTTAATGAGTTGTGAACCTCCTTTCTTTTGCTTGCAAGCCTTTCTTACTTTTCATTCATTCATTATTGCATGCATTCTTTCAATATGTTCCTCTTTCATTATCTTCAACTTTACATTATATCATACTTTTCGTTTCATTTATTAACATTCAACGTAAAGCCACAGGAAGATAATCAAAGATAACAGGAACATTAACATAATCATGCAAATAATCATACATATCAGCATGCATACATAACATACATCACGCATACCATCATGCATCACATCATACACATCCTCATCATCACACATCATCATCATCTATGACCTCAAAAGTCAACTTACTAGCCCTCGGGAACCTCCCAAGTCAAGGCCTACTTAACATTTCCCCCCCCCCAAAAAGTCAGAAAATATTCTAAGTGTTCATCCGCATTTGTTCATCCGCATTAACTTTTGTTCATCTGCATTAGTTCATCCGCAACTTTTGTTCATCCGCATTAACTTTTGTTCATCCACATTTATTCATTCGCATTTGTTTATGCGCATTACCTTTTGTTCATCACATTTGTTCATCCGCATTTGTTCGTCCGCATTAACTTTTGTTCATCGGCATTTGTCAATGCTCATCCACATTAACTTTTGTTCATCCACATTTGTCAAGGCTAATCTGCATTGACTTTTGTTCATCCGTATTAACTTTTGTTCATCCACATTTGTCAATGCTCATCCGCATTGACTTATACTCATCCACATTGACTTTTACTCATCCATATTTCCTTTCATCCGCATTAGCAACACTTAGGAAAATTCTAAAGCTTAGGCCCATGAGCCCTATTTGGGTGCATGAGCAGCCCCATTCGCACCTAAACATCAGATTCAGTACCCAAACACTATCTATCATGATCTAAGCTTAAGTATTACATTCTAAGCCTTAGAAACACAACCATAACATCATCAAACATGAACATAGTCCAAAATCAAACCACACCCACAACATACACACATACATACATACGGGTATAAAACCCAACTTTTATAAAACGTTCATACATGCATTTCCTGCCACAAAATTAGTTAAAACATGTAAAAGAGGGATTCTAGCACTCAACTTTGTAGCTCTTTGGGTAAGACTTCTTCAAACCCGTTTGTAAATTGAGCTCAAACACCTAAAACCCACCAAAAACACATAACCGAACACACACAACATACACAAGCACACAACCGAGGATGAAACCAGTTAAGAACATCTTAAACACATGAATTCTTACCTTGAATTCGATCTACTGCTCTTGTTCTTCTTCAAACCAAGAGTTTCTGCTCTCTTCGCATCTCTCTCTAAAATCCGAGAATTTTGTGGATGTATAAAGAGTGATGGGCGGCCATCACCTTTTACATCCAGTTTTTCAAACATTTTGTCCTTTTGACACTTTTAAGCCCTAAACTTGGATTAAATAGCTTTTCTTTCTTTCTTGTCACTTAATTCCTTCGTTTTAGTCTCCTAAAAATAACCGGTCGTTACAAGTCCACCCCCTTATATAGGTTTCGTCCCAAAAAGCTGTTATTCCTTAAACAAACATGGGTAATGTTGTCTCTCACATAGACTCAGATCCCTTCTTGTGCTTCCACTGTACACGCACAAGACTAACCACTTTATTCCTCAACCTCTTCTCTTTACGATCAATGATCGTCACTGGTTGCTCCACATAATTGAGCCATTCATTTACCTCGATATCCTTCAGTGGGACAATCATACCCTCATCTGTTAAACACTTTCTTAGATGAGATGCATGAATTGTCGGATGAATTCCACTTAACTCTTCTGATAACTCCAACCTATAGGCCACCTCTCCTACTCGAGCAATAATTCAGAAAGGCCCTATGTATCTCCGCTGAATATGGTGTACTTCATCCCGTATAGATAGTGCCTCCATATCTTTAACGCAAAGACCACGGCTTCTAGCTCCAATTCGGGAGTGGGATAAATGACCTCATGAACTTTCAACTGTCGAGATGCATGGACTATAACCTTTCCTATCTGCATCAACACACATCCCATCCCTGAGTAGGAAGCATCGGAATAAGCTACTAAATCTTCGTTTCCACCTTTGTCGGGTCCACCAAAATCCCACCGAGATTCACTGCATGACCCAAAAACTAAACCTTGCGCAACCAGAATATGCACTTGGAGAATTTAGCATACACCCTCTCCCTTCTCAACATCTCCAACACCTCTCGAATGTGATCGGCATACTCATCCCCACTCTTGGTTTAAATCAAGATATCATCGGTAAACACAATCACTGGTTTATCTGACATCGGCTGACACGCTCGATTCATTAGGTCCATAAAAGCAGCTGGTGTGTTGGTCAACCAAAAGACATAACAAGAAACTCGTAATGACCATAACGCGTGCATAAAGCTTTTTAGGAACATCTTGCTCTTTCACCTTTAGTTGATGGTAGCCAGATTGAATATCTATCCTTGAGAACCAACTGGCACCTTGAAGCTAATCAAACAAATCATCAATCCTTGGTAACGGGTACCGATTATTCACCGTCAACTTGTTCAGCTCAAGGTAGTCTATACACATCCTCATGCTACCGTCTTTCTGTATACACATCCTTATCAAGCAGCTCTTGCAATTGCTCCATCAACTCTTTCATCTCACTCGGATCAAAACGATACGATGCGTTGGCAACAATTTGGGCACCCGGTATCAAATCAATCTGAAACTTGATCTCTCGATCGGGTGGCACTCCTGGTATGTCTTCGGGAAATACATCTAGAAAGTCACACACAACCAGTACATCGGGCAGTTGTGGTGTTAGTGTATCCACATCCTTTACATAGGCTAAGTAGGCACTACATCCACGCCTCATGCACTTTCCCGCCACTACCATCAAAATCACTTTTGGGATCGTAGTGACTCGATCACCATAAACCGTCACCATACTCCCATCAAGCGCTATTAACCGAATCATCTTATTGCTACACACAATTTTTGCCTTGTAATCTGCCAACCAACCCATCCTAAGAACTACATCGAACCCACCTAAGGTCATCACGAGTGGTCTAACAGGACACCTATGACCTTCTAACTCCATGTCACAGCCTTCTATCATCTTGGAAATCCTAGTAGACTTACCAATGGAGTTTCTAAATCGAAGGGCGTATCCACACTCTTACTACTAAGAGGCAATTTAGCACAAAAAGCAGCAGAAATAAAACTTTTACTAGCACCAGAATCGAATAACACAAAGTTTAAAGGTTGGTTTACTAGAAACGTACCGGACACAAATCGTAAATGCTCTGGCGCTCGCCTATTGTCCGTCTCCTCCGGTCTTCTTCACTCCTGAACCTTCCGCCCTTGGCTTTTTACAGCCTCTGCTCATGTGGCCATTTTCTCCATAATTGTAACACCTCACAACCCAATATACACTAGCCACATGACCAGGCTTCCCACACTTGGAGCAAGTATTTGACCCCTTTTTGCATTCTCCTGAATGCTCCTTCCCGCGTTTACCACATCTCTTCAACCCTGCAACAGGTGTTACCACATGGCTGTCATCCACCCGTGCCTTCTTGTTACTCGTTAGGACACCACCCCAACCAAACCTTTTCCCATACCTATTTCGGTCGCCACCACCTTTCTTGCTGTCTTCAGCCACCACCACAATCCTTTCATCATATAAACTCCCCGCCAAGTCAACCGCCGACATAAACGTGCTTGGTCTGGCAGCGATCATGTGCCTATGGATATCTGCCAGCAAGCCCTGAATATACCTCTTGATTTTTCATGACAAAGGTGTCACTTGGTCCGGCACCAGACATGCCATCTCATTGAACGTGGTGGTATATTGCTGATGGGTCATCGTTCCCGCCTCTAGCTACAGGAACTCCCTTACCACCTTATCCATCTCCAGTTGAGGATAGAACTCCTCAATCACCAACTTTTTCAACTCAGACCACCTCATTCTCCCAATTGCCCGACTACCCTCGGCTTGGGCGATATTTTCCCACGAGCACAAAGCCGAGTCCACAAACGAGTGGGCACAAATTTCACCTTCTGGTCTTCTCGGCACCCACTGATATTATGTACCACCTCCATCTCTCTCACCCATCGGTGAGCAGTAGTAGCAGTACCATTACGATCAAAGGATGGGGGTTTGCATCTTTGAAATGCCCCATAGTTGCAGCCTCGTGTCGTCTCGGGAGTAGGCTCTTCTTCTTCCTCTTCCTTTTCATCATTAGAGAAAACCGTTTCAGTCTCGGGCTGTCTCCTTTCACCCGTAGGTCTACTCTTTTCCTTTCTTTCCCCATCTCTAACATCCTTTATCACTTCGGTCACCACAGATTGTAAGATCATCTGCATGACCTGATGCATCTCCTCTACAACAGCCTCCTTCACTAAGGCCCTTCAGTTAACAATTTCGTCTCCGCCCTCAGGATGAGGGGTCTCGGGTTCTTCATGAACCACCTTTTTGGCTCTAGGCCTTCCTCTTACGACCCGTGGTTCAGCACCACGTCCACCACCACCTCCACCACATGAAGCTTTTGATGATCTACCACTGGCCATCTCTACTCACACTATAAGATTCAAATACTAACATGGTCATTCAAGGGAATAGCTCAGTTTATGTCAAGTATAGCAAGTCCCTAATTACAGTGGCCAGTTATGATTAGCCACTTACTTTACTCTTAATACCCTAAGCATAACCTGGCCTGACTACATTAGTATCTAAATCCATAAGCAGCACATAAACCAGATAACATGCGCGCATAATACCGGTTAACATTAAATAAAATACCTGATGGCACGCAGCTACTCGGATGGCATCCCTTCCCTTTTGATCCCATTCTCAGTTTAAGTTTAGGTTTATATTGAAAATTTACCTGTTTCATTTAAACTTTGGCTTTGATACCAACTTGTAAGGCCCCGTTCCTAGGACGTTTATAGTTGGCCAGTCATCGCTCATAAAACATATAATTACATTAACTTGAAATAAACGTTGCAGCGGAAACATTAAAAACAACATTTTCATTAAAAATGCTTTTGCAAAATAATACAACATTCTTTACACAATTTCATTTGTTCGCATTACAATGCAAAAACATTAACAAAAGAATACCATCCAAAATGCTAAGTAGTTGCCCCGTGTCATCCTTAGCAATGCTCACCTTCCAACTAGAAAATGCATAAAAAGTCAGCGTTGCTGAGTGAGTTCTAGTTTTATAAAGACATTTCATTACCTTCCATTCATTAAAACATTTCCATTACTATCGCACGTGATTACACATTGTACATACATCATGGTAATATTATCATCATCATCATCGTTCGTTTAGTACATTTCGTATGTTCGCACATATCGCACATATGGAGTGGTCACTAGGACAAAGTCCCCCTGTGTGTGTGAACTCTTATGGGTTTAACCAAAATCACATGTTGTCTCATGGGTTAGCCAAAATCGCATGCTATATAACACACAGTAAATACCACATCACACGCATTGGGATAGTTACCAAAACTAACCCCTACTATGTGAATGAACCCTTATGAGATAGCCAAAATCGCATGCTACATAGCAAATAGTGAATAGCACATCGCACGTATTGGAGCAGTCACCAAGACTGAACTCCTACTATGTGTATGGACCCTTATGAGTTAACTAAGAACACGTGCTGTAAATACACACAGTTAAGCTAACAACTCTTAATGAGTTGTGAACCTCCTTTCTTATTGTTGCAAGCCTTTCTTACTGTTGCAAGCCTTTCTTACTTTCATTCATTCATTAATGCATGCATTCTTTCATTACGTTCCTCTTTTCATTATCTTCCACTTTCATTTATTAACATTCAACGCAAAGCCACACGAAGATAATCATACATAACAGGAACATTAACATAATCATGCAAATCATCATACATATCAGCATGCACACATAACATACATCACACATACCATCATGCATAACATCATACACATCATCAACATCACACATCATCATCATCTATGACCTCAAAAGTCAACTTACTAGCCGCTAAGAACCTCCTATGTCAAGACCTATTTAACACTTTTTCCCCAAAAAGTCAGAAAACATTCTAAGTGTTCATCCGCATTTGTTCATCCGCATTAACTTTTGTTCATCCGCATTAACTTTTGTTCATCTGCATTTGTTCATCCAAATTAACTTTGTTTATCCGCATTAACTTTTGTTCATCCACATCGACTTTTGTTCATCCGCATTAACTTTTGTTCATCCGCACTTGTCAATGCCCATCCGCATTGACTTTTGTTCATCCGTATTTGTCAATGCTCATCCGTATTGACTTTTGTTCATCCGCGTTGACTTTTTTTCATCCGTATTAACTTTTGTTCATCTGCATTTGTGAATGCTCATCCACATTTACTTATACTTATCTGCATTGACTTTTACTCATCTGCATTTCCTTCATTCGCATTAACAACACTTAGGCAAATTCTAAAACTTAGGCGCATGAGCCCTATTTGGGTGCATGAGCCCTATTTGGGTGCATGAGCAGCCCTATTCGCACATAAACATCAGATTCAGTCCCCAAACACTATCTATCATGATCTAGGCTGAAGTCTTACATTCTAAGCCTTAGAAACACAACAATAACATCATCAAACATAAATATAGTCCAAAATCAAACCACACCCCAACATACACACATAGATACATACAGGTATAAAACGTTTGCAAATTGAGCTCAAACACCTAATAAAACGTTCACACATGCATTTCCAGCCCTAAAATCAGTTTAAACATGTAAAAGAGGGGTTTTAGAACTCAACTTTGCAGCTCTTTGGGTAAGACTTCTTCAAACCCATTTGCAAATTGAGCTCAAACACCTAATACCCACCAAACAGACACAACCGTACACACATAACATACATAGCACACAACCAAGGATGAAACCAGTTAGATTATTTTAAACACATGAATTCTTACCTTGATTTTGATCTGTTGCTCTTGTTTTTCTTCAAACCAAGAGTTTCTACTCTCATTGTAACACGTGGTTATTTCTAGGAGACTCGAAGAAAAAAAGAATAAGTTGGTGGAAAAGAAAGAAAAGATATAAAGCCCAAGTAGAGGGACTAAGGATGTCCAAAAGGACAAAATATTTGAAAAGTGGGTGTAAAAGGTGGTATGGCCTCCCATATATCACACACCTCACAAATCTTCAGATTTTAGAGAGAGAAGGTGGCAAGAGCAGCAGAGAACTCTTGGTTTTGGAGGAAGAACAAGAAGGAATTTGAATTCAAGGTAAGAATTCATGTGTTAATGATGTTCATGACTAGTCATGTCCTCAGTTGTATGCTAATGTGTGTTTGTTTGTGCTCGGGTATGTTTTTAGTGGGTTACTAGGTGGTTGAACTCAATTGCAAACATGTTTGGAAGAAGCCATACTCAAGAGCTGCAAAGGCAAGTTCTGGAACCCCTCTTTTACTGGTTTTCTTCTGATTCTGGGCTGGAAATGTAATGACTTATGTTTTTATGAAACTGCGTTTCGGACCCGTATGCATGAATGCGTGTATGTTGATGTTATGATGTGATGTGTGACTATGTTCATGCTTCATGATGTATGATGGTGTTTCTAGGGCTTAGAAGGTAAGAACTAAGTTTAGAGCACGTTACATAGTGATTGGTTGGTGATGGAGATCTGATGTTTAGGACTCATGTGTTTAAGATTTGAATCTGCCCAAGTATGTAGGAGCAAATGTGGATGAAAGTCAATACGGATAAGCATTAACAAGTAGGGGAAATATGGACGAAAGTCAATGCGGATGAGCATTGACAAGTGTTGGACCAAAAGAACCAATGAGCCAGATCAGAAAAATCTTTAAGTCCCATAAGACATCACAACAACTGCGGAAGACTTGATCAGCTGTTTGACAAAGTCTGAAGATCAACAGCTCAAGACTAAAGTACTGAAGACTTCAACAGCTGAAGACCAAAGTCTGAAGTTCAACAGCTGAAGACTAAAGTACTGAAGACTTCAACAGCTGAAGACTAAAGTACTGAAGACTTCAACAGCTGAAGACTAAAGTACTGAAGATGAACAGCTGAAGTACAAAGACTGAAGACATCAGCTGATGACAACAACTGAAGTTCAAGAAGTCCAAGTACTGAAGTCTTCAGAGTTTGTCACAACAGCTGAAGAAGCATTCTTCAGTTGTTGTGATGGTTTCCTTTCAGTAGTTTTCTTTTCTGTTTCAGTACTTGTAAAACGACTGAAGAGCATGATCTTTAGTCGTTGTTGTTTCAGTAGTTTCTTTTCAGTAGTTGTAGTGATAGTTAACACTTGGTATTTTTGTAAGAAGATGTCAGCTGTTTGACATCTTCAGTAGTTGTGTTGACTTTCAGTAGTTAAATAGCAGTTAGATGTCACTGTCAAGTGACATCAGCTGACGTCAGCTTTCCTTATAAAAGGAAAGATGACCTAATTGTAACGTTGCACGAAAGCCAGCCGAAGCATATATTGAATGAATATATTCCTTTTGGCAGAAAGTCTCTTTCTATAACAAACACTATTTCATTGATAAATTTCGTGTGTTCTTGTTTAAATTTGTTAATTCGTGGGCTCATTCCGCTGCAAATCCAATCAAATTGATCAAACTAGATGCTGAGATCCTAACAACAAGTACGGGAAATGCGGATGAAAGTCAATGCGGATGATCATTGACAAGTATGGGAAATGTAGATGAAAGTCAATGCGGATGACCATTGAGAAGTATAGGAAATGCAGATGAAATTCAATGCGGATGAATACTGACAAGTACGGTGAAATGCGGATGACTAATGCGGATGACAAGTATGGTGAAATGCGGACCTATTAATGCGGATGAGTATTAATTGCTAAGTAAGTCAAGGCGGATGAGCATTGACAAAGTATGGGAAATGCGGATGACAAATGCGGATGAACTATAACAAATGCGGATGAACTATAGCAAATGCGGAAGAACTATAGCAAATGTGGATGAACACTTAGAATGTTTCCTGACTTTCTGGGGAGAAAGATGAAATGTAGGCCTTGACTTGGGAGGTTCCCGGGGCTGTGTAAGTTGACTTTTAAGGTCATAGATGATGTGATGGGCATGATGTATGATGATTGTATGGCTATGCATGATGTATGATATGTATGTATGATGCCCGGTATGATGATGTTGAATGTTATGTTCATGTTCCTTTTTATTATGTATGATTATTTTCCCTTGGCTTTACGTGGAATGTTATTGTATGAAATGAAAGTATTACGTAACGTAAAGTGGAAGATAATGAAAAGAGGAACATGATGAATGAATGCATGCATTAACGAACGAATGAATATAAAAAAGTCTTGCAAGCAAATGTATGGAGGTTCACACCCAATGAAGGGTGTTAGCTCAACGGTGTGTGGGTTAGCTACCCCGGAAGGATGCACACTGGGGTCCAATCTTTGTGATTGACCATATGTATGGGATCCTTGCCGCTTGCCCTAGGTACTGTGTTAAGTGCTCTAAAAGATTAACATGTTGTATTTATTTGTCTTTTGATATTTTGTAATAGTATAGGGACTATTTCTGTAATTTGTTAGTTCCTTTACTTTTTTTTCAGTATAAATAGCTTAGTTTTGCAGGTTTGTAAAGACGAATACACAAGTTATTCAATCTGCTTTTTCATACCTGTAATTGTCTTAACTTGATATGAATGAAAACTGAATTTTATTGATATCTTGTTTTGATTTGATTACTTTGTGTGAAATTCATTGAATTGTGTTACAAATCATCACATTTGATCCTATCAAATGTTATCAGAGCTGTTGGTAAGCTGTTAGTGATTGATTTTCGTTTTAAGTTCATCGAACTTGAAAACCTAAAAAATCTCAATGGATCTGTGATTGAGATACAATTCAATTGAAAATTTGTGAATTTCAGTTGTGTTTCATCATGAGAAACATAATTTGAATCACAACTGCAGATCAATTCATCAAATTCAAGTAAACTGTTGAATTTGTTGTTCGAAAATAGCTTGAAGTTCTCAACTGAAATTTCAAGAATTGATTGATTTGTTGTTGAAACTGAAGAAATTGATATTAAGAAGAATGTTTATCGGCATAAAACTCATCTAATTGAAAAGTTTCAATCGAATTCATCAACATTTGAAGAATTCAGAAGATTTGAGTTTGTTACATTCATTTGAAGATGAAGAATGTGTCGCATGAGCTGAGATTGACTGAATTTGTCTAAGTGTTAGATGCATTAACACTGTGTAGACATTTTTAGTCAGTTGTTTGAGTACTCTTGAAGAGAATCCCAGACGTATCACCTGTTAAGTTGATAACTATTCAGACGTTTGACAACTATTTAGGCGTTTGACAACTATTCAGGCGTTTGACAACTGTTTAGGCGTTTGACAACTATTCAGGCGTTTGACAACTGTTTAGGCGCTTGAAACATTCCAGACGCATTAATACTTAGACATTTTGAACATTTTTCTAAGGCATTCCCATAGACGTTTCTCAACTTAGACGCATCAACTGTTGAGACGTTTGAATATTGTTCAGACGTTTTAACCTTCATACTTAGATTTTAAAAAAAATTATAAGAATGGTAAAATCAGAAGATTCTGAAAAGAGAGTTCCAAAGCTTAAAAATAGAGCTGATTTCAAAAATTGGTCTCTTAGACTAAAATAGCATTTTAATTCTACTGACACTGATCTCTGGAAATCTATAGAAAAGGACCATACATTCCTATAATAACTGATGGACCAGACCTAGGATTTGTGTATACTAAAGATTCTCCAGAACCTTATCCAGAAGATGATCTTCAAGGAGATGATCTAAAAAAGTTAAGAATGATATTAAAGCCTATTCATTAATGTGTAAAGGACTACCTTTGGAAGTTCTTACCAGGCTAGATGCATATCAAACTGGATATACACTATATAAAGCATTGAAGATCATTTGTGAAGGAGGTAAAGAGATTCAAAATTTAAAGAAACAAAAGCTGAAAAGACAATTAGAATTGTTTCAACATTGTCTGGAGAGACAATAAATCAAATGATGAACAGATTTGTTCAACTCATAACTAAGATGTCAACAGCTGGTATCAAACCTGATCTTGAAGATTTAAATCTCAGACTACTCAATGCTTTACCATCATCATCGAAACAAATTGTAACTTTACTAAAGCATACTGAGAAGTTTCCAATGGATCTAGATCTTCTTATTGCAAAAATAGAATCAGTGGAGATTGATGAAAGCTCAAGGAACAATGATAGAGCAGCATCAATGTCTCTAATCAGTTTGTTGCTTCTCCTGCAACCACCATAGAAAATGCATTCATGGCAAAGAGTGAGAAAAGTCCTGAAGAAGAAGGAGATCTATTTGTAGGAGCAGGATTTTTCACTGACTCCTCATTTACCAGTGCACCTACATATACAACTCAATCTCATTCGCAATCTCCTCCTAAAACACAGTCATAATCATCAAATATTCAGACAGAGACGTCTTCATCATCTAACTCTGCTAAATCTACAAAGTTAAAGATGTGATTAACATCCTTTTAGAGGATGAAGAGTCCAAAACTGCATTTACTGCTTTTATAGCCAACTTTCAAGCATATCAAGGTAGCCATTTAACTCAACTAGATTTTGTTTTACAGGATTTATTTGAGATGGATCCTGAAGATGTTGAAGAGATGGACCTGAACTGGCAGATGCTGATGATTGCCTACAGGACTCAAAAACATTCTTATGTCAACAAGAAATACAAGCCTAGTGCAAACAAGACTATTGGATTTGACAACTCAAAATCCAGATGTTTTAACTGTAATAGTTATGGACACTTCTCAAGAGAATGTAAAGCTCCAAGGAATAATGGAGGAAGTGCTCATTCAAGCTCAAATAATCAAAGGTTTGAACAAGCTCAGAAGACTTTTCAAAAGCCATATCAAAGTCTTCCCATGCCAGAGCTTAAAGATAAAACCAAACCATCTGATGAAACAAAGAAAGCACTAGTAGTCAACATAAAAGATGGATATGATTGGAGTTCATATGCAGATCAATTTACAAATGAATTAACATCAAGTTTATCTCTTATTGCAGAAATTCAAGAGGAAGATTGGTCAGAAAACAATGACCCAAAAGGGGAAAGTGATGAAGAGGAAGATAACTATGATTGGAGTGACAAGTCTGATCCTAAAGAGGATACAGAGGAAGTAGCTCTAATGGTTCAGTCTGATCAACCAAAGGTTAAATCTTCTACTTCATCATCCGAAACCACAGTTCCAAAATTTCCTCAAATACCATCAGAAGTAAGAGAAAAGCTTTGCACCAAATCATGTTTTGAACATGTTGAACACTACAGAAACTATTCATTCAAAATCTGTGAAAAGCTAAAACAAGAGGAATCTATGCATAACCAACTTAAATCTGATCATAAAACTGCAGATCAAAAGATTATCTCTCTTCAAAATTCATGGAACAAAACAATCAAAGATTTAGAAATTATTACAAAACAACTAGAAGAGATGACCAAGAATCTTGAACAAGAGAAAATAGCACATATGCTGCTACTCAAGTTGATCTAGCAAAAGTTACGAGTTCAAAAATGATAGTAGAAAAACTAATTAGTGAAAGGAAAGATAAACAAAAAGAAGGATTAGGTTTCACTCATAAACCTATGCCTGAATCTATCACAAACACACTACCAGAGAATTTCAATACACATGATTATTCACCAGAAAACAAAGCAAAGCTTAAAGCCTTTCAGATCAAAACCAAGAATGCAAAAGAGGAAAAAGAAAATGTTCAAGTGTTTGTTGAAAAAGATCAAGAAAAAATCAAAAATGGATATCCAATCAAGATAAAATCATATGAACCAAACCAACCAAAACAAAATATCTCTTCTCATCAAATTCACAATGTAATAGAAGAAGTCAGAGTTCAAAACAAGGATAAACAACAGATAGGAACATCAGAAGATTCAAACACCATCAATATGAAACAATTTCAATTAGAAAAGGAATCTTCTTCTGATGATGTTCAATCTGAAAATAAACCAAGCTCCTCTAAATCAAAGAATCAAAGAAGAAGAAAGAAATCTGTAAAAGTAACATCTGAACAAAACAAAAGTTCAACAAAATTGATTAAAGCAAAAAATCAAACATCAAAACTAAAACCAATTAAATTTGTGTGAGCAGGTATGTTAAAAATGAATACTCTTTCAAATAATAAATCAAATGTTATGAACAAATCAAACTCAGATCTGAAATCTAGTTCAGATTCAAAGACTTCCGTTGTAGCAAAAAGATTTGTTTCTAATACATTCAAGAAGGAAATTCATGTTAAACAAATGAACAATAATCTGACACAAAATCAAACTGTGAAAAATGAAAGACAACAGTTTAACTATATGACACCAAAATCAAACATTATGTCATTGTCAAAAGTTAACAAAAAGTTGTTTTTAACGCCACAAAAGTACTGTGAAATTTGTGATATGAAAATTCACAATACTGCTGAGTGCTACTTTAACAAGTACTGTCACATATGTGACATGAGAAATCATTCGACAACAGATTGTTATTATAACAAATATTGTACTTATTGTGATGAAAAGACTCACAACACTGCAGATTGTTACTTTAGAAATAGATCTCTCACTAGAAACTTTGCAAAATCAAACATGAGCAAAGGATTTGCTAATCCATAGTATTTGAGAGATCAAACTAATGGATTTCAAAGAGACATTAATCAACCTAATGTAGGTTTGAGATTTTTTCCTAAGAACAATTACATGAGCTCAAAACACAACATGCAAGAACACTTTATACCAAGATATGTAAGGATGACTAATAAAAATGTTAGACATCAATACATTTCAAAAGATGATAAATCAAATGGTATAAATGTTCACAAAACTAAATCAAACAATTTTCAGAATAAAATTGGAAAATTCATCAAAAATAAACCTGATTTGAATAATCTCCATTATAAACAATTTACAATTGTTGACAAATTTGGAAAGCCCAAGACCATTTCGGCTTGGGTAGATATTTCAACTTAAATTTCTTGTAGTGCAGGTACGCCCAAAAAGACCAATCAATACATGGTATGTGGATAGTGGGTGTAGTCGGCACTTGACAGGCAATACTGCCTTGTTACAAGATTTTAAGTCAAAAGATGGAACTCACGTCGCCTTTGGTGGTGATGCTAGAGGAAAAATAACTGGAGAAGGAACAGTATCCAATGGGATAATAAGCTTTGATAAAGTCAACTTTTGTTCACAGTTGAACTTTAATCTTTTAAGCGTATCTTAAATTTGTGATAAATCTTATTCTGTTCTGTTTGATAATTCATTCTGTTATGTTTTGAAGCCAGGTTTCAAGATAAGTAAAGATTGGGTGATTGTTACAGCTGAGAGAGATTGAGATGTATACAAATTGGATAAGTCTCAAGTTGATCCATCAATTGAAACAACATGCCTAATTGCAAAGGCATCAAATGATGAAAGCCAACTTTGGCATAGACGTCTCGATCATTCAAATTTCAAGAACATGAACAAGCTTGTAGCAGGAAATCATGTCATTGGCCTTCCATCCAAGAAGTTTGCAACTAATGATCACTGCTCAGCATGTTTGAAGGGAAAGCAACATAGAGCGTCTTATAAGTCCAAGCCTATAAACTTAACATCCAAACCTCTTCAGATGTTACATATGGACCTTTTTGGACCAATAAATGTCAAGAGTATTGGACGAAAATCATATTGTTTAGTTATCATTGATGACTTTACCAGATTTTCATGGGTTTTCTTTCTATATGCCAAATTTGAAATAGCTGAATTATTAAAAGAATTTATCATTAAAGTTGAAAATCAATTAGACAACAAAGTGAAAATAATAAGAAGTGATAAGGGACAGAATTCAAAAATGCTAACATTGAAATGTTTTGTACACAGAAAGGGATAGCTCATTAGTTCAGTGCTCCCAGAACTCCTCAACAAAATGAAGTTGCTGAAAGGAAGAATAGAACACTGATTGAAGCTGCTCGTTCTATGTTAGCTGATGCAAAAATTCCTATCACTTTTTGGGATGAAGCAATATCAACTGCATGTTTTGTTCAGAATCGAATCTTAATTGTAAAAGATAAACTGAAAACTCCATATGAGTTAATGTTTGGCAGAAAACCGAACATAAACTTTTTAAAATCATTTGGTTGTCCTATTATGATTCTTACTCAAGTGATAAAGTAGGAAAATTGGATGCAAAATCTGATAATGGATTTTTCGTTGGATATTCATGAGTTTCAGAATCCTATCGAGTCTACAACTCTAGGACAAATGTAATCATTGAAACATTCAACGTTAAATTTATGGAAAATTCTTTTCCATCAGTTTCAAATGGTCCTGCATGGTTATTTGATCTAGATTCATTATCAAACTCTTTTCAATCTAATTTTTTTGATCAATCAAATTGTTTTAATTCTATAGACAAGAAGAACTCAAGAGGAGATCTTGGATCTTTCAGTGAAGATTCAGATTCTGATGACCCAGATGATTCAAGCTCAGACTACCCATTTTTATCATTTGTTAAGGATTTAACAATACAAAATCATGATAATATAGTTTTAGATCATTCCGAGTCAATTTATAAGGAAGAATTGCAAAATATTCCTAATGATGGTAATGAGTTTGTGATACCTGAGTCTGGAACATCATCCATTTCAGGTGATATAGTTGATACAGGTAACTTTGATTACTTTGTCAACTCACCTACTCAAGTTCCAAACTTCAATCCATATTCTTCTACGTTAATACATGAGTTTTCCAACTTGAATCAAACAAATTTGGATGTTAATATTCAATGTGATGAGATCACTACATCTCGTATTCACAAGAATCATCCAATTTCTCAGATTATTGGTTCATTGAATGAGAGAACAACAAGGAGTAAAGTAGAACAAGCAAACGTATGCTTATACTCTTGTTTTCTTTCTCAAATTGTTCCTAAAAATGTTACCGAAGCATTAAAGGACAATGGTTGGATAGAAGTCATGCAAGAAGAATTACTTCAATTCCGCAAACAAGAAGTGTGGAATTTGGTGGATCTACGTGAAGGAGAAAATGAAATTGGCACAAAATGGTTATTTACAAATAAGACTGATGATCGTGGTGTTGTAATAAGGAACAAAGCAAGACTTGTTGCACAAGGATACACACAGGAAGAAGGTATAGATTATGATGAATGTTTGCACTAGTTGCAAGACTTGAATCTATTCGAGTTTTTCTGGCTTATGCTTCATTCATGAAATTTAAGGTGTATCAAATGGATGTAAAGGGTGCATTTTTATATTGTCCAATTACTGATGATGTATTTGTGAAGCAAACTCCAGGCTTTGAGGATGCACAATTCCACATCGAGTATATAAACTGAGTAAAGCTTTATATGGACTTCATCAAGCCCCTAGAATTTGGTATGAAACGTTATCACAACACTTAATCCAACATGGATACACACGAGGGAAAATTGATCCTACTTTATTCATAAAGAAGGACAATAATGATCTTTTATGTGTAGAAGTCTATGTTGATGATATCATATTTGGTTCTACATGTCCAAAATTGTTCAATGAATTTGAAGAAATAATGAAATCTCGATTTCAAATGAGTTCTATGGGAGAGATTAACTTCTTTCTTGGACTTCAAGTCAAGCAAGCTGCAGATGGATTTTCATCAATCAAGAAAAGTTTGTTGACAAGCTCTTAAAGAATTTATGTTGCAAGACTGTCAGTCCATACGAACTCCAGCAGATGTTAACACCAAGATTGAACCTGATCCAAAAGGAAAATCTATCGACCAAACGTTATACAGATCAATGATTGGTTCTTTGATGAATCTTACTGCCTCTAGACCAGACATTATTGTAAGGATTCCTTAAGTCTGATGCAACCCAAAACATCCAAAGTGTCTCAGCAACATGCACTAAGTACTGAAGTGAAGAATGCTTCGGAAGTTTTACACAATGCATTACAAAATACACTAAGTGTAAAATCTTCCGAAGCCAAGACCAATATCTTCTGAAGCCAAAGATGAAGTCTTCCGAAGCCTCAAAGACAAAGTCTTCCGAAGCTTCAAGTTATGAAGACAGATTTCTTCCGACGACTTTTAAGACATGCTTTTTCTGATGTACTTTTCTGTAAAGCTGGACACCTTTCCGCTGTGCTTCTGCAAGTCACCAACTTACATGAGTTGGTGAAAAGGTCCATGCCTTTGGTAACTGTACATTGAGGTCTTGAGTCTGTATACTTTCTACTTATGTACTTTATCCTTTTTGTAATAGATAAGGATGTGAGCTATGGCATGTCATAGTCACAAGTCAAAAGGCAATCTGCCTTTTGACTCTACAATTGATTTTGTTTGTGTCTAGTCAATTGTATCCAGCTTGCTTTCAAAGTATAGCCAGCTGTAGGATGTAGTATAAGTATGTGATGTTCTTGTATCTTTTATCTCATGCTTTGAAACACTTGTAATAGAACATAGAGAAAGCAATATACTGCATTCTTGAAAACCATACTCTCTTGTTCTGTCTCTTACTTTACTTGTGCTCTTTGTATCACTTTGGTTATCCCAGTTCATTGTTTGATTAAAGTTTAGTTAATCTCCTCTTTTTGTGTCGTTGTGTTGTAATTGTGTTAAAGCCCTTAAACGGTCCTGAAATTGGTATCGGAGCTTTCCAGGCTCTTGATATAAGATCTAACCATCTTAAGATCCCTCACACACACAAAAACAAAACTCTTCAAATGGCTTCCATCTCAAACACGGATATGGAGACTGGAACCATGAACAAATCCCCACTGATCACTCTTGATGATTTTGACACTTGGTGCATGAGGATGGAAGGATTCATCAGGTCTCTTGACTCAAGAATGTGGGAATCTGTTGTAAATGGACCTTTCATACCCAGCACCCCCTCTACTACTGGTGCTGGTATGATCCCTAAAGATATGGCCAACTACTCAGATGAAGATAGGAAAAGAGTAGAGATTGATAGGAAGGCCATGACTGCTCTTCAGACTGCTCTCCCAAACTCTGTATACAGAGGTTTTAAGAAGTGCAAAACAGCTAAACAGCTGTGGGATGCATTAAAGCTGATGTATGAAGGCTCCTCTGAAGCCAAGGAGAACAAGAAAGATCTTCTGAAGCAGTAGTTTGACAATTTCACCTTCAAAGCAGGTGAAACCATGACCCAACAATACTTCAGGTATGTTGAGATTGTGGATACCCTAGTGGATGGAGGAGTACCTCTTGAGAACACGGACATTGTAAGGAAGTTCATGTCCTCACTTCCTAGGCAATGGACACACTATTGTGTGGTGATCAAGAGGACTGAGAACCTTAAAACTCTTACTCTGACAGAGTTGTATGGGATTCTCAGTGGATACCAGATGGAAATGAACATGCAAGGTTTATCTGGAAACTCCAACAATCAAATGGGTTCAGCCCTTCATGTAGTTGAAAGGGACAGCATAGAACCCCAACATCATCTCATATGCTACCCTGACAACTCACATAAGGGTCCTTTCATCACCTTCCCGGAGACACCAAGAGAGAACTTTACTCAAGGAAGTCCATTCCAAGAGACAAGTTCTTCTCAAGCCTTTGTGTCTATTGATGAAAGGTGTGGGAATTATCTCTTCACTCTTGAAGACCTAGACTGTATTCATCCAGATGACCTGGAATACATGGAGATAGTTTAGCAGATGGCTCTCCTCACTCACAGAGCCAAGAAGTTCTACAAGAGAACAGGAAGAAGATTTCCAAGCAATGCCATCAGTGGAAAGTTTGGGCTGGATAAAAGCAAAGTTAAGTGTTACAACTGCAACCTTATGGGTCACTTTGCTAGGGAGTGTAAGGCACCGGCCAAACACAACCTAGACCAAACTACACTGACAAACTCCTCAGTCTGAGAAGACTAAGCAACATGCTGCTGTTGCTGTTGAAGAAGGAGGTTTTGACTGGAGTTTTCAGGTGGAAGATGCTTCTCCAAACCAGCACTGATGGCTGATCATGATGAAGCCAAGGTATTGGAACATCTCTGTACTCCTGAATGCATTGCTAAAGTAAATAGATACAGGTCCTACAACTTGGAGATGAGATCTGATCTTGAGTCCTTAAACATTTTAAAATCTGATTTTAGAAAGTCTGAAAATGATTATAAACTGAAAATAGAGGACTTAGAGAAAACCATTTCAGCTCTAAAACATGAACACATAGATTTTAGAACTCAAATTCAAGATCTCATAACCAAGCTAACTGAGTGCTAGGCTGAGCTTGTGATCAGCAAAGCCAGGGCAGAAAAGAGTGTTCTTGAAGAAGAGACCTTCAAGAACATGATATCCTCATCCCTGCACAACAAAGTGTGCTATCAAAACAGACAGGGACTGGGATCAAATGAGATAGCTACTCCACACACAATCTTGTGTGTATGATCTCCTAGATGTGGAACTTGTGAAGATGAGCTTCCTCATCCTATAAGTGAGGATGATGAAGAAGTGATAGTGAAGAATTCCTCTGAGAAAAGTGAAGATGAGGATTCTTCCAAGGGCCACTATCCTTCTGAGGAGAAGAAATCAACTGTGATGACCAAGTCTAAGAGAAAGAACTTGATCAGGAAGAGCAAAAGGAAAGCAAAGAAGGCTCAAGAAATCAAGGCTACTTTTGATGCTAAGCAGAAACAAGTTTTTATCTCTGCAGGTTTCAAAGTAGTAAAGACTGAAGACATCAACCAAGACTTCTTAGCTAAGAGTACTGGTTCATGTTCAAATCATCACAGTGCAAAGAAGAAGACTGAGCTACTGTGTACCACTGCTGCACAGCCTGGACCATCAAACTCCAAGAACAGTTCACAGCCCAAAAGAACTGTCTCAGCATCTACCAAGATGAAGGTGGAGAAGGAATGTGACCAAAGCAAGTCTTGCTCTCAAAAGGAGACTCCTTTGAAGAAGAAAATGTTATGTGTCATGTGTGAAAGTACTTCTCACATTACCAAGGATTGCCCATACAATCCTAAAAGTACCATCCACATGACCAATTCAAAGACTTCAAAGTATCTCAAGAAGTCTCAAGCTTCGGAAGGAAATTCTGTTTCTTTCAGAAGCTCCAAATCAAAGAAGAAGGTAAATGGAAAATTACCTTCGGAAGTAAAATTGGTCTCGGAAGAAAGGAGTTCTTCCGAAGCACTAAAGTCTACTGCAGTGACTGTAGAATCTTCCGAAGGTTCAGTCATCAAAATGTGTGAAGTTCAAAAAGCTTCTAAGGTTTTGAAGGTCAAGTCCAAGACTCCAAAGGTGGTGTGGAAGTCTAAGAAAGACCAAATGACTGAAATTTCTCCATCAACAATAGCTGAAGATCCCCATAGTACAACCATAGGATCTATTACTGTTGCATTACCTTCTATTACACTTAGTAAGCCCAAGACAAGTAAGGCTTGGGTTTCCAAATGTAACTAATCATTTTCTTTGTGCAGGAATAGCTCAAGACAAACAGGAATGTCTGGATAATTGACAGTGGCTGTTCCAGGCACATGACAGGCAATAGGTCTCTACTCCATAATTTTGAGAGATTGATGGAGGACCAGTTGCTTTTGGGGACATGAAGGTGGTTACATTTCTGGAAGGGGCAAGGTCACAAATGGTAAGCTCACCATCGAGAAGGTAAACTTTGTAAGGAGCTTGGGTACAATCTTCTGAGTGTATCCCAATTTTGTGATTAGAGTCATAACATGCTCTTTACTGAGCATGAGTGCATTGTTCTCAAGCCAGGAGTGGTCATTCCTCATGAGCATATCCTGCTCAGAGCCCCCAAGAAAGGAACATGTACAAGATGGATTTGCAAGAAACATCTCCTTCTGGAGAAGTTTCATGCTTTCTATCTAAAGCAAATAGTGATGAGTCTTTCCTATGGCATAAAAATGTGCCATGTAAACTTTAAGAACATAAATAATTGATTAACATGATTTGGTAACTGGAATGCCAAAGAAAGAGTTTACAAGTGATGATCTTTGTGTTGCATGCCTGAAAGGGAAGCAACCAAGGTATCTCACAAGCCTAAGGAAAAGAACTCCATCACTACTCCCCTACACTTGTTACATATGGATCTCTTTGGCCCCACCAGTGTAATGAGTTTAGGAAGGACCTCTTACTGTTTGGTGATCACAGATGACTTTACAAGATTCACTTGGGTCTTTTTCCTTAGAACTAAGGATGAAACCCCGGAGATTCTGAAGAATTTCATCTTAAAAGTTGAGAATCAATGTGATCATAAGGTCAAAACTAAGATGTGATCAGGAACTGAATTCAAGAACCAAATCCTTGATACATTTTGTGATGAAAAAGGTATTACAAGACAATATAGTGCTCCCAGGACTCCTCAGCAAAATAGAGTTGCTGAGAGGAGAAACGGACACTTATTGAAGCTGCAAGAACTATGCTGTCTGACTCTAAATTGCCTATCATCTTCTAGGCAGAGCATTAATACTGCTTGCTATCTGCAGAACAGAGTTTTAGTAGTGAAGACACATGGTAAGACCCCTTATGAACTTTGGCACAAGAGGAAGCCTTTCATTGGTTTTCTCAGGTCATTTGGATGTCCTTGCACCATCTTGAATACCAAAGATCAAATCGCCAAGTTTGCTGAGAAATCAGACGATGGACACTCATTGGATACTCCTCTCAAGCTAAAGCTTATAGAGTATACAATCTCAGAACTAGAATAGTTGAGGAGTCAGCCAATGTGACTTTCAATGAACACACACCATGTGTTGCTGGTTCTGGTCCGGATTGGCTGTTTGATCTTGATTTAGTTACCAACTGTTTTAACAAATCTTGTGAGCATGTTTCAGGATTTGCAGAAAATTTAAATACAGGTGATCCTGACCCAAGATTTGAGCTAGGAAGATCTTCAAGTCATACATCTTCAGCTCCAGTTGAAACTACTTCAACAAATGAAGTTTCTATCAGCACAACAATGACAAATTCAGCTGATACATCTGGTATGCCTTCAAATTCCAGCTCAGAGGCTTCTCAACCAGATAAAGACACCTCATTGTAGAAGACAACAATGGTGATGGTGATAGTGATCAGGAATTTCTTGATGCTAATAACCATACCATAGATGACAACATCAATGATTTCACACACTCATTGGATCAAGTTAATTTTGATAAGTGTGATAATGTGGAGGGTAAATCTTTAAGCCCAGATCTAAATTTCTCAAATTTGGATCTCTCTCAGCAACTTGCTGTGATCCCTCAGCTAAGGATCCACAGGTCTCACCCCACCACAAACATCATTGGAGATGTTGACACAGGGGTAAGAACAAGAGGACAAACTCATGAAGCAAATATTTGTCTTCACTCTTGTTTCTTATCTCAGATAGAGCCAAAGAAAGTTAATGAAGCTCTAAAGGATGGAAGTTGGGTCGAAGCTATGCAACAAGAGCTGCTTCAATTCAAAAGGCAGAAAGTTTGGAACCTTTGTCCACTTCCTCATGGTAAGAGTACCATTGGAACCAAATGGGTTTTTAGGAATAAGAAGGATGATAGAGGAATCATCATCAAGAACAAGGCAAGACTAGTTGTTCAAGGATACACACAAGAAGAAGGGATTGACTACACTGATGTCTTTGCTCCTATAGTGAGACTAGAAGCTGTTAGGATATTCCTGGCATTTGCTGCATCCAAGAACTTCAAAGTTTATCAACTTGATGTAAAGTGTGCTTTCTTATATGGAGTGATTGATAAGGAGGTTTATGTCAAACAACCACCTGGTTTTGTAGACCCTGATCATCCTGATTATGTCTGCAAGCTTGACAAAGCTCTTTATGGGCTGCATCAGGCACCCAGGAAGTGGTATGAGACACTTTCTGAGTATCTCTGTAAACATGGTTACAGGAGAGGTGCTATAGATGGAACTCTCTTCATCAAAGGATAGGGAAATGACTTATTGCTGGTTCAAGTATATGTAGATGACATCATCTTTGGTTCAACCAATCCAAAGCTCTGTAAAGACTTTGAGAAGTTGATGAAAGACAGATTTGAAATGAGTTCAATGGGAGAACTCAACTTCTTTCTGGGAATTCAAGTGAAGCAGGTTGAGGATGGCATCTTCATAAGTCAGTCAAAGTATGTTCAAGACATACTCAAGAGATTCAACATGACTGATTGTAAGATTGCTAAGACACCCATAGCCAGAAACCACTCCCTTGGTCCAGATCTTGAGGGGTAGTGTGTAGATGAACACTTATACAGGGCTATGATTGGGTCTCTCATGTATCTTACAGCTAGCAGGCCTGATATCATGTTTGCTACATGTATTTGTGCAAGATATCAAGCCAACCCTAAGATGACTCACTTAATCACTGTGAAAAGAATTTTAAGATACCTCAAAGGTTCTTCAACACTTGGTCTATGGTATCCAAAGAATCCTAATTTCAATCTGTATGCCTATACAGATAGTGATTATGGTGGTTGCAACATGACTGCAAAGTCTACATCTGGGGGATGTCAATTCCTTGGTGGAAGGATTGTCTCATGGCAATGCAAGAAACAATCATGTGTGTCTGCATCAACTGCTGAGGCTGAATACATTGCTGCTGCAAGCTACTGTGCTCAAGTGCTTTGGATTCAAAATCAGATGCTGGACTATGGATTTAACTTCAAAGAGACTCCTATCCACATAGACAAAAATAGTGCTATCTCTATCACTGAGAACCCTGTGTAGCACTCAAGGACCAAACACATCAACATCAGGTATCATTTAATAAGAGATAATTATGAAAAGGGATTAATTAAACTTGTCAAGGTTCACACAGATGACCAATATGTTGATTTGTTTACAAAGGCTTTTGATGAACAAAGATTTAAATATCTAATATCAGCTATTGGGATGATCAACCTTGAGTAAATTTTTCTTAAAACTAATTCTTATTATTTCTTAAAAAATGTGTGTTCTAAGTTGTCTAGTCAATCATCTTCATAAGCTCATGTTTTTCCATGGATTGGAAGATTTTCTTTAGATTAATTGATGATTTTATACTTCGGAAGTTATTCATTTTAACTTCGGAAGAAAATCACATCTTCAAAATATTTAACTATCTAAGAAATTATCTTCGGAAGAAATTTCAATTTTATCTTCCGAAGCTTAAATAGTTATCTTAGACACTTACTTATTTTCAAGGACCATTTCCTTCCGAAGCAATAATTAACTCTCGGAAGCTATATTGTTCCCTATACAAAGCTTTCAAGTCTTAAATTTTTCTTCCGAAGCAAAATCATCAAATAATCTCAGGAAACTCTTCCGAAGTCATTTTAGCTTCGGAAGCTTTTTCATTAAAACTTCCGAAGATAATTTACCTTCGGAAGCTTTTCGAATTCCATGAAAACTACTTTTTGAGCAAAAGAAAACTACTTTTTCAGAGGTGGGACCGACGTTCGGATTTCAAAGTTTATCCTCTTTTATTAAACTTTATCTGAAATCCCTCTCTCTCATATAAACCCAACGGTTTCCCCCTCTTCTCTCGTCTGCTTTTCATCCAAACCTAAAACCCAAAATCTTCTCTCTGAAATTTCTTCTTCATCTCTAAGCTACCTCACAATGGCTAACCTTGCTCACAGAAATGATCCCAACTTTACCATGCAGCTGCACAGACAACATAATCAAGTTGCTGTGTTATGCTCTGAGAAAGATTCTCATTTCTCAGAGGTTTGTCGTTTCTGTCTCTATCTCACTACTTCACCTCCCTAACCATTGATCCTCCATTCTATGAGGATCAGTTGCTTGAATTCTGGAAGACCTGCCAAGAGGTCATTATGGATGGGGAGAAGGCACTGTCTGCCACAGTGCAAGGGAGAACAATCTTCATCACTCCGGCCATCATCAACCGACATCTTCAGCTGGATGATGAAGAAAGTGAGTTTTCTTCCCAAAGGAAGCTGTAAATCATTCCTTTGAGCAGATGGGCTACGACGGAGATTTCTCTGTAAAGACCTTCAGGAAAGGGAAGGTCTCATCCCAGTGGAAATACCTGCTCCACGTGGTTATCCACAGCTTATCAAACAAGTATGGTGGATGGGACCAGAGGATCTCTCCTTTATAGTTCATGGAATGGTTCAGGCGGTCAAGTTCAGGTATTCACAATTTGTTTACACTAATTTACTTGCAAACTTAGACTCCTTAGAGTATTACATGTTTCCTAGATATGTTCAACACATTCTCAACTGTGAACTGGGCTCACAGTTGAGGGAAACAAGTAATATTCTTAAATTGGGACAGATCAAGCCCGGCATCTTTAAAATAATGAAGAAGCCCACTATAGGCTTCTCAGGGATAGAAACAACCCTAGTCCCAAAAATGTTAGAGCTCATTGCTCAAGGTGACAACCTAGCAGCACAAGCTAGTGTTGAACCCACACCTGCTGCTTTCCAACCACCTACACAGCCCCAAATATCCATCACCTACCAAAGAAAATACAAACGAACCCCTACTCAGACTATTCAGTCTAAGGAGGCACCCATATACTCACTCATACAGGAAGAAGTGGATACTGGAGCTCCCACTTCTCCTGAGGAGTAGACCACTCCCATTTTTCCAAGAATCATGCTGAGGTTCCTCATGCTCAGCCTGATGAGCTCACTAGCCCAACAGCTTTAAGCCTTCACTCTGAGTCTCAACACTCAAGTGAACAACCTTCAGGGGGCAGCTACCATTCCCAGCCTTTGGATCTCAACCAACCAATTCCCAACCTATCCTTCTATACTGATGAAGACTTAGGATTCAGTGAGTCCCATGAGTCTCTCTTCCCATCCCCTACTCAAAGAGAGATGAGTACCTCTGACTCTCCTCAGTCTATCCCATATCAGTCACCTATTACTGAGGTGGACACTTCTGAACTTGTTCAGGATGTCCATATGGAAGAGGCTCTCACTTTTGAAAGTGATTACATCATTAAGACCTCCACCATGGCAACTCAGCTCCCTGGCATCTCAACTAAGGCTACCAGTGAGCAGAGGAAAACCAGCAGCCAAGAAACTCAAGCTGGTGGTGAGCAAGAGGACTTTGGTCCAATCTTCTCATCCCCCACTGATTCTTCTCATGAAGATGAGGGGAATTTGAGACTAAAGGTGTAGAAATTGTCAAAAACATGCACCTATTTAGTCTCTAAGGTTAGTCACTTGGAATCTTAGGTGACTACCTTACAAAACCAGGTCAATGATCAGCAACTTCAGATTTCATATCTGCAGGAACAACTAGCTGAGAGACCTTTAAGGACAACTCAACCAGGAACACAAGAACATGTGGAAGTAATTGACTTATCCTCCAGCTCACCTATGCAAGTGGGTGCTGCTACCAAAAAGGGGGAGACAGTTGTTACAACCACAGAACCTGGGAGTTCTTCAAAGAGAATGGACATAGAGGACTCACCATCCTCACTTGCTGTTGTGCATTCTCAGCAACTTCCTCAAGTTCACATTAATGTGGACTCTATAGACTCAATCATCAGGAGTCTCTTTGAGGAAGGTATACCAAGGGTTGTCTCATCTCCACCACAAGGAACTGGCAACTACATCATAAGGTGGAGGTATGATGAGGATAGAAGAGCCCTTGTACTTCACAGAGTTCAAGGCCAACAAGAAGTTTTTCAGTTCCAAAGCCTGAGCTTCTATGAAAGACGAGATTTAGTCAACATGCCACTTGTCAACCCAAGCAATTCAAGACAAGCTGACAGGCTGGCTCAAAGAATCCAAGAAAGGATCCTTGCAGAGTCTACTCTAAGAAGGAGACATAGGCAATCAGGCAATGTCATCGGTCAATTGGATGTTGAGGTGGGACCTAAGATTAGTTTCATAGGGGAAACCTTGACTAAAGGCCCAGTGGCAGAACCTGAGACCCCTGTCTCATCATCAACAACTGCTGCAGAGGTCCAAACTCCATCTGAAACACCTGCTGGTGAAGGTGTTTCTCAGCCTCTCTCTGGCCAGGGCTTGGAAACTACACCAAGCAATGAAGGCCAAGCCACAATCCACCCTGAGTCACAAAGGTCTGTTGGTGACAAAGGGAAAAGGAAAATGACTTCTGAGGAAATTGAGGAGGAAGAGAGAGAGAGAAGAAAAGGAGGCTAAGGGGAGAAAGTTCTTCTGGGTCATCTACTTCATGCAAGCTGCAACAGGGCTGCCCCCAGACCAAATACTCAAGATGATGAGTTAAGGGCAGTCAGGATTACCTATTTACAAACCAGGAACTATGATATTGATGACATCATCTCCCTTCCCTTAGAAGAGTTAAATGAACTGGCTGACATGGAAGTGTCAAGAGAGATGAAGGAGAAAGAGGATGCAAGGTTACTTCTCCAATTCAAAGAGGAGAAGAAATAGAAAATGCTTTACAAGCATGCTCCCACTCTCTCTCCAGTTCAAGAAAGTCCTGCACAGGAAGATGTGGCTCCACAAGAACCTCAGGTAGATAAAGAAGAAGATAGGATCAAATGATCAACTACCTGAGTGCCACAGGCTTCTACCAGGAAAATGCACTTCTTCCCCTGTCCTATGACTTCGTTGAGTTCGAGTACCTAAAGAAACTTGAGCTTGAGCTAGTCAAAGAAAGAAAAACAACCAAAAGGAAACTAAGGGAAGAAGCTGCAAAGTCAAGAGCCATCATTCAAAAGAATGCAAAGAAGTCTGCTGACAGACAAAGAATGATGAGCTTCTTGAAGCTATATGGATTCTCCGGAAGGAGACTTGCCCCATGTCTCTATCTACAATGGATGAGCATATAAGGGTGATCAAGCAGAAGATTAAAAGTGGAGAACTGATTGACTTGCACTCTCTTCCAAGTCAAGTCCCACCTGAAGTGGAGGTCAAGTTTGAACAACATGAGACACCTCAACCAGAACCTCCAGCTAAGCCTTAGAAAACATCATCTTTTGATCCAAGACTGGGTCAAACTCCCTCTCCTTCTGAACCTATGAGGGAGGAACACCCAACTAAGAAAGACACTGATGATCAACATGGTGCTGCAGACCAGTCTTCTCAGTTAAAGACATCTAAGAGGAAGAAGAAAATGGCTTCTAAACCAAAGACTAAGAAGAAGAAGCCAAAGTCATCTACCTCTACACCTCAGGCTGAACCAGATCAACCTAAGGAAGTGCATGATGAGGCAGCCCAATCAACTCCTATGCAAGTGGCTCCTCCAACAACTGAGACACCCATCTTGTCCTGGACTTATTCTACCAATCCAGAAAGATGGCATGTTATCAGAGATCAAGGTGTTGAGAATGTCTACTCCTGGGAAGACATAATCAACTTACCTCTGCCTGATCTCTTTGAGATGAGAAGATACTATGAGAATCTTGATGATCCTGACCATCTAATGAAGAAAGGCATGGTCTTGATTGTACTGAAGACTACCAACATGTGAAGATCTTCTAAGTGTTTTGGTAGCATCAGCCTAGGGGGAGTTTGTAAGGATTCCTTAAGTCTGATGCAACCCAAAACATCCAAAGTGTCTCAGCAACATGCACTAAGTACTGAAGTGAAGAATGCTTCGGAAGTTTTACACAATGCATTAGAAAATACTCTAAGTGTAAAATCTTCCGAAGCCAAGAACAATATCTTCCGAAGCCAAAGATGAAGTCTTCCGAAGCCTCAGAGACAAAGTCTTCCGAAGCTTCAAGTTATGAAGACAGATTTCTTCCGAAGAATTTTAAGACATGCTTTTTATGATGTACTTTTCTGTAAAGCTAGACACCTTTCTGCTGTGCCTTTGCAAGTCACCAACTTACATGAGTTGGTGAAAAGGTCTATGCTTTTGGTAACTGTACATTGAGGTCTTGAGTCTGTATACTTTCTACTTTATGTACTTTATCCTTTTTGTAATAGATAAGGATGTGAGCTATGGCATGTCATAGTCACAAGTCAAAAGGCAATCTGCCTTTTGACTCTACAATTGATTTTGTTTGTGTGTCTAGTCAATTGTATCCAGCTGGCTTTCAAAGTATAGCCAGCTGTAGGATGTAGTATAGTATCTCATGTTCTTGTATCTTTTATCTCATGCTTTGAAACACTTGTAATAGAACATAGAGAAAGCAATATACTGCATTCTTGAAAACCATACTCTCTGTTCAGTCTCTTACTTTACTTGTGCTCTTTGTATCACTTTGGTTAACCCAGTTCACTGTTTGATTAAAGTTTAGTTAATCTCCTCTTTTTGTGTCGTTGTGTTGTAATTGTGTTAAAGCCCTTAAACGGTCCTGCAATTATGTATGCTGTTTGTGTATGTGCCAGGTATCAATCAGACCCGAAAGAATCTCACTTAATTGCTATCAAAAGAATATTCAGGTATCTCAAAGGTGAACCAGCCTTAGGGCTTTGGTATCTTTACGAGGGTAACTTTGAACTATATGGATATACTGATAGATTATGGTTGATGGTTTCAAGATAGAAAATCTACTTCGGGTGGGTGTCGATTTCTTGGTCCCAGGTTAGTCTCATGGCAATGCAAGAAACAAACAAATGTCTTTGTTTCAACTGCAGAAGCTGAGTACATTGCGGCATCAGCAGGATGTTCTCAAATTCTTTGGTTGCAAAATCAATTACTAGATTATGGATTCAACTTTCTTAAAACACCAATCTATATTGATAACACAGCTGCTATGTTCATAACAGCTAATCCTATTCAACACTCAAAAACAAAACATATCGAAATTCGATATCATTTTTTAGAGATAACTCTGAAAATGGATTAATCATATTGATTCAAATTGCAACAAAAAAACAATTGGCAGATCTATTTACTAAAGCCTTCCTACCAGGACGGTTTGAGTACTTAGTAGAATCAATTGGTCTTATAAATCATATATGATCTCCCTAAATCAAAAGATCATAATAAGTGATACTCTTATTGTGAATTGCCTGTTTATAAATCATATATCATCTCCCTAAATCAAAAAGGATTAATCATATTGAATTCCCTAAATCAAAATATTTTTTTGGAAAGGATTATCTTTTGCAATATGTGAGGAATGATAGTACATTAGTGAGATCAGTTGCATACTTCACTCATTCATAAAGTCTAGACATGATGAGATATGATGTGTAGCTAATATCTGACTATTATGCTGAAAAGTGAATTCTAGGTTTTCATACGCCCAACAGGGATCATACGTCCGAACAGGGCTCATACGCCTAAAATTTCACTTATATATATTGAACACTTATGCGTATTTTTCATTCACACTTCAAAATCTCATAACCAAAACCCTCGAACTGCGACTGTCGAGCATCAACATATCCGTATTTCATCCGAAATCGAATCAAATCTTTGAGTATACATTGCATTTGGATATATAAACGTAAATTTGTGATTCCAATACATAAATTTTGGATTAAATCAGTGATTTGAAAGAGACGATTGAATGCTATTTGGGCGTTCGAACATATATAATCCTAGTTTAGTCTGATAAAATAAGAATCATATCAAATATTGATAATGAATTACTGATAAGAACACATTTGCGAGTCTGTTGATGTATTGTTTTGATGTTAAAGTGAAAAAAATTTTTAAATGAAGAAATCAGTCAACCTTGTATAGTCGAAGAAGAAGAAGATGAACAGACAGTCATTCTTTGAACAAAATCAAAAATTGAAATGTTAAATAATAAATTCAAAACGAATAAAGATTAATGTTTTACAATTTGAAATCTTAATTCAAAAGTAAAAATAAAAAGGTCAAATTAAAAAGTCAAAATCAAAAGTCATATGTAGAAATACATTTCATTAATTAATATTCAATGTTCTCATAACACTTTTGTTATGTTTTGTAGATGGCAGATTTAAAATTTGAGCTAAAGCATAATGTAGCTGAATTTTTAGATGATGAAAATAGAGAAGCTACTAGATATGAAGATATTATCAGATTTCTACTCAGAACAAAATATGTTTATGCTACGTGTGCAAGGCCCATGATTATTGGAAGAATGATTAAAAAATTCTGGAGAACTGCAAAAGTTGAAAGAGATGATCAAGGAAACAAAGTTTTAAGAGCCTTCATTACTTCAGAAAAAATGATTGAAGTTTCTGAAGAAGCAATTAGACAAGCTCTAAGACTGGGAGATAATGATCCTGAAGATTTA
The DNA here is from genome assembly GCA_025506515.1 of Flaveria trinervia. Classification (NCBI taxonomy): domain Eukaryota; kingdom Viridiplantae; phylum Streptophyta; class Magnoliopsida; order Asterales; family Asteraceae; genus Flaveria; species Flaveria trinervia. The sequence continues at coordinate 75,298,356 of CM046448.1, forward strand.
TCTGAATATACATTTAATGAATGTAGAGAAGTTTTTCTACAGATGGGTCATCCAAATCATTTCCTGAAGAAACAGTTTTTCAGAGCTCGTGTATTTAAACATTGGAAGATTTTATGCTACATATTTCAACATTGCATGTCAAAAGAAGTGCGGGTTGGGATTCATTCCCTGTTGACATTGCATCTCCAATTGTAGCCTTATCCACTAACAGAAATATGGCTAAGTGCATAATGATGGATTTATTTTTAATCTGGAAAAAGGAGTAAGGCATAAGTATCTGATGTACTCAAGATTTCTTCAACTTCTCATTAATGATGCAAATCCAGATTTGTATGCTGCTGAAGTTATTGGTGATAGAATTGAGTTAGAGAACATGTCAGAGAGTGTGTACAAAAGACTGGCAATGATAACGGGTGCTCTAAACATTCCAGTTTTTGATTATATCAGAAATATGTGAAGTCGGTTTTTTCGCCGGATCGATAAACATCCGAGCATGTTCTTGACGGAAGGATAAACAACAGCACAAACCAAAAGTCAAACAATAACACGAACTATAATTGAATGGTTTCATTGATAAAACCTAACGATTACAAGTTTGTTACAACATAAGAATCAAGACTTTTGGCAAGGGGAAGATCGAGCATGATCTCCCCTCTCATCCGGCAGCCCTAGGCTCCGGGCGGACTCCTATCTCAACCCTTAACCTTCTACACATTAAAACTGGTATATATAGGCCGAGGCCCATATTAGATGCGACTGGGCCCATTCGTGTGATTGGACCATGCGTATGGTCCAATCGTACGACTGGACCATGCGTATGGTCCAATCGTACGACTGGACCATGCGTATGGTTCAATCGTACGACTGGACCATGCGTATGGTTCAATTGTACGACTGGACCATTCTTATGGTTCAGTCTTACGAATGTCCCAATCGCATCTCTTAGTCGCACGACTGGTCCATTAGCATGGCTCAGTCGTACGACTGAGTCTCATTCGCATATGCTCCTGCGAATGACCCACTTTCATGTGTTTACAACATATCAGGTGTATAACATTAAACCTAGACTATTCGACAAGCGACGGACACACTATATATGACTATATATGCTCCAACAAATTCCCCCTTGTACGTTGCTTGCGAATAGTAGATAACACCTCCTACAATCTTCAGTCAATCTTCGCTGTGGTTGCCAATAGAATCAAACGAAAACCATTTTAGCCAACGTTGCCGATCCATCAGGTTACTACCTCATCCCTGAAAATGAAGTTAGGCACAGTAGCTTTCGTTTACTTTGCAGAACACCATCACAGCAGCAAGATTCCCCATATGACTGATTTTTCCAGATAATGATACGAACAGTTTTCCATTGCTTCAATCTTCACACAGGCTAACCTGATTAACATCACCACCTACAAAATTCCCTCTCACATTCAGCATATCCCAATATATAGACATTGTGCTCTCCTTGCGTCTGGACACGGTGTATTGGGCAAAAGGTTGAAGGTTCCAATCCACAGCTGACAATATCAACCAAATCAGCACGCACGAAGATTCATCATCGGAAACCGGTTCACATCATCACTTTCTGATTGCGTCTTCACTTTCTATATACAAGGATTCCCCCTAAGAAACAGAATCCATTCTGTGCGGATAAATATAACTTGATTGGCCCATAAGTAGTCAGATGCTCCTGACTACCCCACAAAATCAGCAACAACTGCTGACATCTTCTCTTCTCTCTTTTGTGTTCCAATTACATTCACCTATTGTGGAAATCTGACGAATAATGGGGTACACATCGAACTTATTTGACAAACGAACCTCTGGGTGAATATGCTTTGCTCATCTTCAAATCCGTGCAAGAAGCTGTTCCAGACTCTTTTTTTTTAGTCTGGAACAAATGCGAATGAGTCAATGCGGATGGCTCATTTGTGCGATTGATAATACGACTAGTCAAGTCGCACGACCGAACATACGACTGGTTCAGTCGTATGAATGGCTAATTCGCATGGTCCAGTCGTACGAATGGTCCATTCGCATGGCCCAGTCGTACGAATGGTCCATTCGCATGGCCCAGTCGCATGAACGGGTCTGCATGTAGATTTTTAGATCTGCAGCCGCCAGGGCTGCCCAAAACCCTAATCTGACAAATTCAACATGAACCGAAACAATGTAGACATCATCAGATTCGAAAGGGTGACAGGAACGTGGTTTCGAATTCGATTTCAACATAGAAGCAACACACGTAACAAGATCTGAGCAAAACACGAAGAACACAAAATGGGTTTAACGTCAAGATCTGAAATTCAATACAGAAATCAAGAGCTCGGGTTGCTAGAATGATTGTTAGATCATTCCAGCAGTAACCAGCTCTGATACCAATTGTGAAGTCGGTTTTTTTCGCCGGATCGATAAACATCCGAGCATGTTCTTGACGGAAGGATAAACAACAGCACAAACCACAAGTCAAACAATAACACGAACTATAATTGAATGGTTTCATTGATAAAACCTAACGATTACAAGTTTGTTACAACATAAGAATCAAGACTCTTGGCAAGGGGAAGATCGAGCATGATCTCCCCTCTCATCCGGCAGCCCTAGGCTCCGGGCAGACTCCTATCTTAACCCTTAACCTTCTACACATTAAAACTGGTATATATAGGCCTAGGCGCATATTAGATGCGACTGGGCCCATTCATGCGATTGGACCATGCGTATGGTCCAATCGTACGACCGGACCATGCGTATGGTTCAATCGTACGACTGGACCATTCTTATGGTTCAGTCTTACGAATGTCCCAATCGCATCTCTCAGTCGCACGACTGGTCCATTAGCATGGCTCAGTCGTACGACTGAGTCTTATTCGCATATGCTCCTGCGAATGACCCAGTTTCATGTGTTTACAACATGAAACTAGGTTTTAATTGTGAAGTCGGTTTTTTCGCCGGATCGATAAACATCCTAGCATGTTCTTGACGGAAGGATAACAACAGCACAAACCAAAAGTCAAACAATAACACGAACTATAATTGAATGGTTTCATTGATAAAACCTAACGATTACAAGTTTGTTACAACATAAGAATCAAGACTCTTGGCAAGGGGAAGATCGAGCATGATCTCCCCTCTCATCCGGCAGCCCTAGGCTCCGGGAAGACTCCTATCTCAACCCTTAACCTTCTACACATTAAAACTGGTATATATAGGCCTAGGCCCATATTAGATGCGACTGGGCCCATTCGTGCGATTGGACCATGCGTATGGTCCAATCGTACGACCGGACCATGCGTATGGTTCAATCGTACGACTGGACCATTCTTATGGTTCAGTCTTACGAATGTCCCAATCGCATCTCTCAGTCGCACGACTGGTCCATTAGCATGGCTCAGTCGTACGACTGAGTCTCATTCGCATATGCTCCTGCGAATGACCCAGTTTCATGAGTTTACAACATGAAACTAGGTTTTAATTGTGAAGTCGGTTTTTTCGCCGGATCGATAAACATCCTAGCATGTTCTTGACGGAAGGATAAACAACAGCAGAAACCAAAAGTCAAACAATAACACGAACTATAATTGAATGGTTTTATTGATAAAACCTAACGATTACAAGTTTGTTACAACATAAGAATCAAGACTCTTGGCAAGGGGAAGATCGAGCATGATCTCCCCTCTCATCCGGCAGCCCTAGGCTCCGGGCAGACTCCTATCTCAACCCTTAACCTTCTACACATTAAAACTGGTATATATAGGCCTAGGCCCATATTAGATGCGACTGGGCCCATTCGTGCGATTGGACCATGCGTATGGTCCAATCGTACGACCGGACCATGCGTATGGTTCAATCGTACGACTGGACCATTCTTATGGTTCAGTCTTCGAATGTCCCAATTGCATCTCTCAGTCGCACGACTGGTCCATTAGCATGGCTCAGTCGTACGACTGAGTCTCATTCGCATATGCTCCTGCGAATGACCCAGTTTCATGTGTTTACAACATGAAACTAGGTTTTAATTGTGAAGTCGGTTTTTTCGCCGGATCGATAAACATCCTAGCATGTTCTTGACGGAAGGATAAACAACAGCACACACCAAAAGTCAAACAATAACACGAACTATAATTGAATGGTTTCATTGATAAAACCTAACGATTACAAGTTCGTTACAACATAAGAATCAAGACTCTTGGCAAGGGGAAGATCGAGCATGATCTCCCCTCTCATCCGGCAGCCCTAGGCTCCGGGCAGACTCCTATCTCAACCCTTAACCTTCTACACATTAAAACTGGTATATATAGGCCTAGCCCATATTAGATGCGACTGGGCCCATTCGTGCGATTGGACCATGAGTATGGTCCAATCATACGACTGGACCATGCGTATGGTTCGATCGTACGACTGAACCATTCTTATGGTTCAGTATTACGAATATCCCAATCGCATCTCTCAGTCGCACGACTGGTCCATTAGCATGGCTCAGTCGTACGACTAAGTCTCATTCGCATATGCTCCTGCGAATGACCCAGTTTCATGTGTTTACATCATATCAGGTGTATAACATTAAGCCTAGACTATTCGACAAGCGACGGACACACTATATATGACTATATATGCTCCAACAAATTCCCCCTTGTACGTTGCTTGCGAATAGTAGATAACACCTCCTACAATCTTCAGTCAATCTTTGCTCTGGTTGCCAATAGATTCAAACGAAAACCATTTTAGCCAACGTTGCCGATCCATCAGGTTACTACCTCATCCCTGAAAATGAAGTTAGGCACAGTAGCTTTCGTTTACTTTGCAGAACACCATCACAGCAGCAAGATTCCCCATATGACTGATTTTTCCAGATAATGATACGAACAGTTTTCCATTGCTTCAATCTTCACACATGCTAACCTGATTAACATCACCACCTGCAGAATTCCCCCTCACATTCAGCATATCCCAATATATAGACATTGTGCTCTCCTTGCGTCTGGACACGGTGTATTGGGCAAAAGGTTGAAGGTTCCAATCCACAGCTGACAATATCAACCAAATCAGCATGCACGAAGATTCATCATCGGAAACCGGTTCACATCATCACTTTCTGATTGCGTCTTCACTTTCTATATACAAGGATTCCCCCTAAGAAGCAGAATCCATTATGTGCGGATACATATAACTTGATTGGCCCATAAGTAGTCAGATGCTCCTGACTACCCCACAAAATCAGCAACAACTGCTGACATCTTCTCTTCTCTCTTTCGTGTTCCAATTACATTCACCTATTCTGGAAATCCGACGAATAATGGGGTACACATCGAACTTATTTGACAAACGAACCTCTGGGTGAATATGCTTTGCTCATCTTCAAATCCATGCAAGAAGCTGTTCCAGACTCTTTTTTTTTTTTAGTCTGGAACAAATGCGAATGAGTCAATGCGGATGGCTCCTTCGTGCGATTGATAATACGACTAGACCAGTCGCACGACTGAACATACGACTGGTCCAGTCGTACGAATGGCTAATTCGCATGGTCCAGTCGTACGAATGGTCCATTCGCATGGCCCAGTCGTACGAATGGTCCATTCGCATGGCCCAGTCGCATGAACGGGTCTGCATGCAGATTTTCAGATCTGCAGCCGCCAGGGCTGCCCAAAACCCTAATCTGTCAAATTCAACATGAACCGAAACAAGGTAGACATCATCAGATTCGAAAGGGTGACAGGAACGTGGTTTCGAATTCGATTTCAACATAGAAGCAACACACGTAACAAGATCTGAGCAAAACACGAAGAACACGAAGTGGGTTTAACGTCAAGATCTGAAATTCAATCCAGAAATCAAGAGCTCGGGTTGCTAGAATGATTGTTAGATCATTCTAGCAGTAACCGGCTCTGATACCAATTGTGAAGTCGATTTTCTCAGCCACACTTTCATCTAACTGAAGAAGAACCAATAGATCCAAATGATCTCATTGAAGATGTAGAAGTTGATGAAGAAAGTGATGAGGATATGTCTAAAAGTTCATCAAGTGAAGAAAGTGATGATGATGATGATGAAAATGATAATGTTACTGAAGTAATTCAAGAAGGAAATGAAGAAGGGAATGTTGAAAATACTGAAAATGAGACACAGGCTATGATTGAAGAAAATGTTGAGGAAGCTGTAACAGAAAGGAATTCTTAAAATCAAACATTTGATTCTGATTTTATCAATGATATTTCATTCAATCCAGTATTTGAAATTCATGAAAATGAAGGAGCAGAAGAAATTCCTGTTAGTATGTCACACAATGTGTCTATACAAACAGAGGAAATAGTTGAAGTTGATGTGATAAAAAAATTGAAAGAAGAAAATGTAAACAAAGAAAAGGAGATTGAAAAGTTGAAAGTTGAAAATGAAAGAATGAAAGAGATAATTAATGCTTGTGAAAAAGAAATTCAAAAGCTCAAAGATGAAAATTTGAAGTTGTCTGGAGAAATTGTGTTCAAAGATGAAAAGATTGTTAGTTTTGCTCAAGATAAAGAAGATGTGATAAAGAACTTTGAAGTCGTGATTAGAGATTATGATAGTCTTGAGGAGAAATTCAAGAAGCTATCTGAAGAAAATGAAAATCTTAAAGCTGAATTGATAAAGGAAAGAGAAGCTCAGAAAGCTATATCTCCAGTACATGTAATTAGTACTGACGTGCAAATTGAAGAAAATCTTGAACAAAGAAAAGGCAAACGGAAAGTAAATGAATTAGAAGAAGTTGATCAGACTGAATTTTCTTCTAAAATTCAAAGAACTGAACAATTGGTTGAAGAGAAAAATGTTCAAGAACAGATTGATGCTCTAGATGATATTGAAGAAGTATATAATGATGATTGGTATGATGAAGTTCTTGAGAATGAAGACATTGATGAAGCTGAATTTGTGTCACATTTCTCTTCACAAGAACATATACAAGAACAAGATGAAGTACCACAGAAGTTTGAAGAAAAATATAACTACCTTGTGAACATGAAATACAATAGAGTGTATTTGGATGGACTGACTATTTCTCAAATTAATGATGAATACGAGAAATGCATCTATGCAAGTCAGTTGCTTCAATAGATCCAAATGAGATAGTGGTTGAGCATGGTGAATGGATAAGAACAAAGGAGGTTATAAATGTAGAAGAACTGTCTAGTTCTGAGCTACACCATCCTGATCCTGATGATATGAATATTCCTGCTCTTAGATCATGGTTGCAGGCTAGAAATTATTCGTGGAGGAAGCTGAAGAGATTACAATCTGTATCTCTGAGAAATCTTGTGAGAAGCTTTCAAGAAACTGAGAAACAAATGAAGAAGATGATAATGCTAGATACAGATAACCCTCAGTATCTTGAGATAACAAAAAGAATAAGAATGTTGAAGCCTCAGCAAATAAAACAAATGTCAAGACTTGATGATGCTCACACTCATAGAAAATTGATGGAAATGTTTGCTGATCCTGAAAGACAAACCTATAAAGCATCAACTGATCAAAGGAATATTCTCGATAGTTCAAGAACAACAGGAGATGTAGTAAGAAATATATTGCAGAAAGGACAATCAGTTGCTAAATTGTTGAATGCAATGATTGCTCCACATTTTACAAACCAAGTAAAGATAATTGCATGGAAGTATGACGAAGTGTTTGATGCCTTCTTGATAAAGAGAGTAAATGATGTATGTGATGTTTATCATTTTTACTCTAGTATCATAAAACTTCCGGTGCAAGACTTAAAAGAGCTAAATAGACTACCTCTGATCAATCCTACTCATGCAAAACGTGGGAAGATGTTTGTAGAATTATTAAGACGTGGACTGGATAGATCAAGTAATTTCCTTAACACAAGATGCGATCAAGAAGACAAGGAGTATTTTGTTACTTTGAAGAAAAACAAGAAACTTATGGGAGTTCCATCAGAAGAAGAACATTCGTTGATAGAATTTTGTGATAAATACTTTGAAAAAGTTACAACTACAGGACTTAAAGTGATTGACGGTAATCAAAACTCAAAGCCAATTCTCAGATGGTTTTACAACACTGAGACATTTGAGCTAAAGTTAGTTCGAAATCTAGAAATATGGGATGAGGACATGATTATTTTATTTGGATTTTTTGAGCTAAAATTGTTACATCCAAGTTATATCTCATTTTTTTCAGTACAAAAATTTGAGAAGGTTTCTCCTGAAGTGGCTGAGCAAGACAAGAAATATTTTATTTCTATTATCAATGTGATGAACGCTGCCATGGAAAGGATTTCTTTGAGAAAAGCACTTGCGTATGCTAACATTGTTAAGAAAGATATTAAAGATAGTGATTTCATGAGAATATCAAGAAAAGGGGTCTTAGAAGTGTACTCAAAGGACAGTAATAAACCTATTGAGTTATATGCAAAAATTGATATTTCATGTCTTTCAAAAGATACATTGGAAAGAATGGACAAGATGGAGATTAAAACAAATGAAGCTAAACCAGAACAAGGCATTCTTGCAAGTAAATTCAAGTCTGCTATATCAAAAGCATTGAAAGAGTTAGAAACATACAACAGAAGCCTATGTTCCATGTCAAAGAAGAATCGGCAGTCAGCAGTCAAGCTTGAAGATTTTGAAGACTAAAGACCATATAAATCTTAGGGGGAGTATTGTTAAGTGCTCTAAAAGATTAACATGTTGTCTTTATTTGTCTTTTGATATTTTGTAATAGTATAGGGACTATTTCTGTAATTTGTTAGTTCCTTTACTTTGTTTTTAGTATAAATAGCTTAGTTTTGCAGGTTTGTAAAGACGAATACACAGTTATTCAATCTGCTTTTTCATACCTGTAATTGTCTTAGCTTGATATGAATGAAAAATGAATTTTATTGATATCTTGTTTTGATTTGATTACTTTGTGTGAAATTCATTGAATTGTGTTACAATCATCACAGATTTATTCATTTGATCCTATCATACTGGAGTCATGTTAGGATCAGTAATCTACGTTTGATTGATTAGAGAGTATAGCAGCGGAATTCTAACAATGAATTAGCCAATTCAGAAGAACAAAGAGATATACAATGTAAGAACAAAAACGGTTATAGATAGAGAGAATTCTGCAAATATATTTCATTCAATATTCGCTTTCGTGGTAACGGAATGTCAGAATTACAATTAGGTCAACACCTCTTATATAAGAGATGTGACGTCTGCTGATGTCACTTGATAGTGACATCTAACAGAATTTATTACAAACTACTGATAGTTAACACAACTACTGAAGATGCCAAACAGCTGACATCTTCTTACAAAAATGCTAAGTGTTAACTATTATTACAACTACTAAAAAGAAACTACTGAAACTATAACAACTGAAGAACATACTCTTCAGTTGTTTTACAAATACTGAAACAAAGAAAACTACTAAAAGGTAAACCATCACAACAACTGAAGAATGCTTCTTCAGCTGTTGTAACAAACTCTGATGGCTTCAGTACTTGTACTTGAGCTTCAGCTGTTGTCATCAGCTGATGTCTTCAGTCTTTATACTTCAGCTGTTGTACTTCAGTACTTTAGTCTTCAGCTGTTTATGTCTTCAGCACTTTAGAACTTCAGCTGTTGTACTTCAGTACTTTCAATCTTCAGCTGTTGGTCTTCAGCACTTTAGAACTTCAGCTGTTGTACTTCAGTACTTTCAATCTTCAGCTGTTGGTCTTCAGTACTTTCAATCTTCAGCTGTTGGTCTTCAGCACTTTAGAACTTCAGCTGTTGTTCTTCAGTACTTTAGTTCTTCAGCTGTTGCAGTCTTCAGACTTTGTTAAACAGTTGATCAAGTCTTCAACAGTTGTTGTGATGTCTGTGGGACTTAGAGGTTTTTCTGATCAGGCTCATTGGTTCTTTTGGTCCAACAAACTCCCCCTGAACCAATGCAGCCAAAACCTCTAAACTTATTAGAGTTCTCACACTTATTATGGCAGAAATGTTGGTCTTTTTGTCTTCTAGATCAGCTCAGAAACGACCCCTTTTTAAGCACCGGCCAGGGAAGAAGTCTCAAAGATTTGTTTGGCAAAGTATGAATGGGAACTCTGTTTTGGGGAATTGGACACAGAGTTGTTACCCCATTCATGAGATCTATTTCCCCATGATGAGTTTGTACGACTCTCTTGTGTAGGCCTCAAGGAAGGTGATTTGTTCCTCCATGGTTAGCTCTTCAGCACCACCTCTTCAAATAATGATTCAGGCTCATAATACTCAGACACGTATTTGGCATGTTTCCCATTCTTTAGCTCCACAGTTGTTATTATTCTATAAGCAAACTCATCCGGGTGATTACCCTCTAGGAACAACTGGAGCTTATTTTTCCTGACTTCCTCAAGCCTCTTGTAAACTAACCCCTTTTTCACTATTTTGTTTTCTAGCATCTTCTGAGGGGTTAGTAGATTTATAGGCTTTCTTGAAGTCCTCTAGGATTTCTCAGGGTGAAACTACAAAGACCAGAGAGATCACTTCATCTACGATCTTTTTCACCTGGCAATGTATCTCTGAGGCATGTTTTTCTTATGAATTCTGTGAGACACCCTGGGATCAGGCCAAATCTCACTCTTTCCTTTTGATATTGAAAGGTGTGCTTGAGAGTGTAAAGTCTGAGGGCTTGTTTCTTCATATTGATGATAGAAGATGTGGCTGCATAAGCTTTGTCAACTCTCTTCAGCAATTCCTCATCATGTTGTTTATGAAGCTCTTCTTCTTCTAGCTTCACTTTAACCATTTGTCTTTGGAATTCAGGAGTAATTGCTGAGGAGTGACTTGTGGCCTTAGGCAACTGAATCACAGCTGAGAGTGGCAGCCTATCTTCATCATCTTCTTCATCATCTTCTTCATCATCTTCTAGCCTCAATACCCTTCTCTTCTTCTTCAAGGATATATCATCGGCTATGGGTTTTGAGGGTAAGGGAGTTGGTTGGTGGGGTTGTGTTTTGGGTGGTTTTGGTGTGGGAATGTTGACAGGCTGTTCTAGCATTTTGAGGTGAGTGTGGCTTTTGCTTGCTTGGCTAGCTCAGTCCTGCTCCCAGCACCCGCTTCATTCAAAGCTTCAATAACAAGTCCCTTAGTATATGCTTCAGACGAACAGATCTTGGTGGTGATTGCCAAGATATTGTCCCTGGACCAAGCTTTGATTTCGATCATTGATCTTCCAAGATATTTTGCAATAAATCTAATCATGATCTCAAGCCTTTCTCTTTCTAACACTTCATAACTTGCCCATCTATTCTGGATTTCTTCAATCTCTAATCGTCGAATCTCAGAGTCAAGTTTATCGGTGTCATGGCCTTGCCTAAAGAGCTGATCAATGATGTTGTCCATTGATCTGCTGTGTTTGGCATTAGCCTCTTTATCAGTAGCTCCAAGGCTTTCTCTTTTTCCTTCTCTTATCGGTCTCCACATTCAACTCCAACTCCTTTTCCACTACTATCCCTTCTGTTTCTCCTTTTCTTTCTCTTCTGTACTCCTTTTTCTTTTTGCTTTCACTGACTTAATCTCCCCCTTTTTGGTTGCATTGGTTGCAAGGGGTTGATTGCCAGAAAGCTGTTTGCCCACAACCTCCTCTATCAATGGTTGTATTACTGAGGAAAGCCTCTCATCAATGGCTTTGATCACTATGTCAGTGATTATGGGTGTGATGAGAGGGAGGGAATTTTGAAGGATAGCAACTATTTACTCAGGAGGGTTCTGTTCCTGAGAAATAGTGCCAGAAGCAGAGGCAGGTGGCTGAGTTGTTGGGAGTGGCTCAGTGTTTGGGAGACCTTCAGATGAAGGTGCCATATGTGAGGTGGTAGAGGCAGATGGTCTTTGTTCCTTAGAAGTTTTGGCAAGCAATCTTTGAGTCTGCTCACCTCCTCTTCCAGGATGGTGTTTTGGGCGATTACATCGTAAAAGAAGCCAGGTCATCATCAGTAGTTGCTGAATCACCTGACCTCCTGATAGGATCAGGATGAACATGCACTGAGTGTAGCTCAGTTGTAGCATGTGCCCCTTTGTCTTGGAACTGGGGACTTCCTGCCTCAGGACTTTGTCCTTCATCAGCAGTTGCCTCTGGTAAGGTCTTAGTAATGGTACCAACTACAACCTGATCATATGCTGAAGCAGGAGAAGTGGCAGCCTCACCAGAAGTTCCAATCTCCATTGCTACACTAGGAGAAGGAACATTCTAATCCTTATGTTGTGGGTTCTCAGCTGCACTTTGGTCCTCCCCCGCAATGGTAGAAGTATTCCCAGTTGTAATTGGTATCTGGGAAGGGGGTGAGGAGTGAAACTGAGTCAGCACTTATGCACACAGTAATGTAGGACTTTGGGGGGCGGTTGGTTGCATGTGGTGATTGGGTGGAAGCAGATTGCACCCGGGGTGAATGGTGCGCTTCAATGGTAACCCTCTCAAGGGAGATAGGTTCCAGCAGTGTAGGTTCCCAATGTTGGTTGCAACAGGATCCTGTTGAGAGGATACCAGTGCGGCTGTGGCTGGTTGAGTCAGTATCACAACTGGGGGGTTAAGACAGTGTGTGGTTCCTGTGTTTGTGGTACAAGGGCATCCTCAGGGGACTCGTCTCCCTGAGTAGCCTTTTTTGGCTTTTTGGATTGGGTGTAGTGGGGACTTTGGTTCTGGAGGTGGTGGTGCTGGGTTCCAACTGCGTGGGTTTCGCAGCCTGGCAGCCTGTTTCAACGTTTGGCCAGAGTTGTGCCTGGAGTATACTTCAGGCAATACAGCCGTTGCAGGGACTCCGAGACCAACAAGTCCCTCAGCTTTTAGCTGATTCTCGATTATGGCCATAATGAACCGAAGATATAATATCCAGCGGTTAGAAATAGATTTTGAGGCCATGTCCTAAGTTCCAGAAAAATGATTCAGAGAAGTTTAGGTTCTGTTGCTCAAGGATAGAGAATAGTACCTGCTGCCACCTTGTAGACATTTGATCCCAAGAGGAAGTTAGGAGCCAAAACACACATTTACCATGTGAAATATGAGACATTCAGCATCATGGAAATGTTTCTTCAGTATGGTGGAGGCACTAAGGTTCCCTGATATCCATGGTGGGCAAAGGATAAATTAGTTGTGCCCTTTGGATATCCAGAAGGAAAAGTGGCATCATCCAGGTGTAGGGTTTGACGAAGTATATCGGGAGTGATGACCACTTAGTGGTTGTTGACGACCGACCGGAGAGACTCTGTGTTGTTCTCCCCGGTGGTGAGGTTGACGTTCATCTAAAACTGGTTAAGGGATTCGGCATGAAGGATTGTATTGAGAAGAAAGGCCGTTTTGTAAGGTGACTGGACCATAAGATCAATAGCATTATCGAACTTAGCTCAGAATGGCGATTTGGTGAGGTAAGCTACACAGTTGTGTCTCGGTTTGAGCTGCATGGTCGCCATTAATGAGAGAGAAGTTTTGGAGATATGAACGTTAGGTTTGAAGAAGATGAGGCTCTGAAGGATTAGGTCGGGGATATTTATAGGGTACGGGTTAGAACATGACTGAAGGGTTTGGTGTTAGTCATCAGTAGTTTTAAAACGACTGTTGACATGGTATTACCCTTGCAGACGTTGAAACAGCTGAAGTCGTGGTTTTAGGCATCAGCAGTTATAAAACTACTGAAGACCATGGTTTTGACTTCAGATGTTTGAAAACAACTGATAACTTGGTATTACTCATCAGTAGTTTCACAACTACTGAAGACATGGTTTTGTCATCAGTAGTTTACGATGAAACAGCAGTTGTAGAAACAACTGAAGAGAGAGTTCTCATCAGTAGTTTTCGTCAATTCATAGCCTTGCAGCTATTTCATACTGTCCTCAACACTTACTCATCAGCTTTTTGCTGTTTTCAGTTGTTTCATAGGACATCAGTACTTATCTGTTTTGACAACATCAGTAGTTACAACTACATCAGTAGTTGTTACTTTATTAGTTGTTGCAACAAAGCAGTACAATATGTGATATGGTCAATAATGATCATTAGTACTTATTTACTGAGATCATCAGTAGTTATCACTTATTCTAGCTGCAACATACCAAGCCTTAACACAAGGTTTTGGAAAGTAGAACTATCCAAAGGCTTAGTAAAAATATCTGCAAGCTCATCAGCACTAGGCACAAACTTAGGATCAATCAGACCTTTTTCAAAACAATCCCGAATAAAGTGATGTGTGATCTCTATATGTTTGGTCCTAGAGTGCTGGATTGGATTTTTGACAATACACAGAGCTGAAGCACTATCCATTAATAATTGAGTCTTAGTCTCTGTAATGCCATAATCCAGAAGTTGGTTCTGAAGCAAGAGTACCTGAGAAGTGCAACTTGCAGCAGCAATGTACTCGGCTTCAGCAGTTCATGTACCAACAGATGTTTGTTTCTTACTCTGCCAAGAAATCAAACAGTTGCCTAGGAATTGACAACCACCAGAAGTTGACTTTCTAGTTAACTTGCACCCTGCATAGTCACTATCTGAAAAAGCAACTAATTTGCAAGAGTGTCCAGTGGAATACCATAAACCTAGAGATTGTGTACCTTGCAAATATCTAAAGATCCTTTTGACTGCAATCAAATGAGACTCTTTAGGAGCAGCCTGAAATCTGGCACAGACACAAGTAGCAACATGATATCCGGTCTAGAAGCTGTTAAATACATCAAGGACCCAATCATACATCTGTAAAGTGTTTCATCAACAGCTTTACCTTTCTGATCTGCATCCAGTTGTATAGTGTTGCACATGGGAGTAGAACAGGGCTTACAGTTTTGTAAATCAAACTTATTCAAAAGATCTTTTGTATATTTTGACTGATGAATAAAGTTCCATCAGCCTTTTGTTTAATTTGCAAGCCTAGAAAGAACTGTAATTCTCCCATTGCACTCATTTCAAACCTCTTTTTCATTAATGTTGTAAAATCATCACACAACTGGGGATCAGAGGATGCAAAAATGATATCATCAACATAAATCTAAACAAGTAGCTTATGCTGATCCACCTTCTTAATAAACAAAGTTTTATCAATAGAGCCTCTAGTGAAAATATTCTAAGAAGAAAAGTGGAAAGTGTCTCATACCAGGCTCTAGGAGCTTGTTTCAACCCATAAAGAGCCTTATCAAGTTTATACAACCATTCAGGATGTTTATTATCCTCAAAACCTAGTGGTTGACACACATAAACTTCCTCCTTTATTTTACCATATAAAAATGCACTATTGACATCCATTTGAAAAACTTTAAGATTGTGGAATGCAGCATAGGCTAAAAACAATCTAATTGCCTCTAGTCTGGCTACAGGGGCAAAGGTTTTATCATAATCAATACCTTCTTCTTGTGAAAACCCTTGTACAACCAGTCTAGCCTTGTTCTTAACAATAAGCCCATTTTCATCAGTTTTATTCCTAAACACCCATTTAGTGCCTATTGCACACTTACCTGGGGGAAGAGGAACCAGTTCCCACACATGCTGTTTCTTGAACTGAAGTAGCTCAAGCTGCATGGCTTCAACCCATCCATTGTCTCTCAAAGCAACATGATAGTTCTTTAGCTCTAGCTGACTGATGAAGAGAGCATAGAAGCAGAAGTAGACAATTGACTTCTAGTTGAAACTCCAGCATTGATATCACCAATAATTGAGACATTGGGTGATTCTTCAGTTCTTGATAAACAATGAGATCTGTGCAAGTGTTTGTAGGACCTTCAGCAGCAGCAGATGTTGATGCAGACTCTTGAAACCAAGAATTGGATGGCAACTCAAAAGATGTAGAGGAATCAGAGATCTCATCAGCATTTGTTGTGGATGGAACTGCTGAAGCTACAGGAACATCAAATTTAGCAGACACAGGCAGTTGGTCACTAAACTTGAATAGGTGAGTATTGATATTATCATCATTATCATCAATACCACCAGGTGGAAGACATGCTGCAGAAGATGATTTATCCATATGATCTGCAATAGCTGGAGGTTGATAAGGAACATATTGCAGTATGTCCAAATCAAACAACTCCACAGGGTTTTGTGGAATCTTGTCCATAGGAGATTCATTAAACTTCAAATGCAAAGTCTCTTCAACTATCTTTGTTCTGCAGTTGAAGACTCTGTATGCCTTGCAAGTAGATGAATAACCAACAAAATACCCTGCATCCACCTTAGGATCAAATTTTTGGAGTTGATCCTTTGTGTTGAGAATAAAACAGGGACACCCAAATGCTTTGAAAAATGAAATTAGAGGAGCCAAGTGATGGAGAACTTCATATGGAGTCTTCATCAACCTCTGATTCACTAAGGCTCTATTCTGCACATAGCAAGCTGTGTTAACAGCTTCAGCCCAAAAGGTCAGTGGCAAACCAGAGTCAGCCAACATGGACCTTGCAGCTTCAATTAGGGTCCTGTTCTTCCTCTCCACTACTCCATTATGTTCTGGAGTCCGGGATGCTAAACTGCCTTTTGATTCCCTTGAAAGATAGAAGTCATCAAGTGTATGGTTTCTTAATTCAGTTCCATTGTCACTCCTTATACACTTGACTGAAAGGGAATATGCTTCTCAACATACAACACAAAGTGAATAATCTTCTGAGCAACCTCATCCTTTGAATGTAGAAAGAAAGTCCATACAAATCTGGAGTAATCATCCACAATTACCAGACAGTATTTATTCTTTGCCATGCTCATCACTCTCACAAGTGCAACTAGATCCATATGCAGTAATTGCAAGCAGGCAGTGGACTTAGGCTCTTCAATAGAGGGAATGAGACTTTGTGCTGTTTTCCTTTTAAACAAGCAGTGCAGGTTTCATCACAGTGGAACTCCTTTATTGGTAAGCCACTGACTAAACTATTATGGATCAGCTGATTCATGTTTTTGAAATTAACATGACCCAGCCTTCTGTGCCACAGTTTAGATTCTTGAGGAGAGGCTTTGGAAAATAGGCAAGGATGGACCTCTGAGATCTATTTTCTTGGAAAGATCTAAGGCATACACTCTTTGTCCTGTTGGCTCTTAGGAGAGTGTGATCATCCAACACCTTATCAATCAAATGCAACTTTGGATGATAGAATCCAACAGTTCTGACTGGTGAAAAGAGCAACATGGCCTTTATCACACATTTGACTGACACTCAAGAGATTGTACTTGAGATTTTCCACATGATTAACATCATCAAACTTTATTTCTCCATTGGAGACAAAGCCTTTTCCAATGATGTAACCCCTAGCATCATTTCCAAAAGAAACAAACCCCTTCTTTCCTTGAGAGTAGTCATGAAGAAGAGAGTTGTTCCCACTCATCTGCATAGATCCCCCACTGTCTACATACCATATGCTACTTTGGCATGTTGAAGAACCCTGCAATTATAAACAATCAGTTAGTTTTGGAGACCCAAACCTTTTTGTTTTGGGCTGTTCTCATCAACAAGTGGTAAACTAACAGGTTTGATGGAAACAACAGCCTGAGAGGAAGAAGATGGTGAAGAATAGGAATCCTTTGGCTTGACCTCCTTTTCTGTGGTTTCAACATAGGATCATCTAATTGGTTAACTCTCCCAATAGATGTTGAACCATCATAACCAGTTGTGTCTGATTTTGTGATAAAGCTTTCATCTCTTTGGACACATTGGCATTGGATGATAAGTTCCTATGTTGCACCTTCTTCTTTTGAGCAATCTCAGCTGTTACTGTTTAACCCCTTCCTTTTTGGATTTCTTTATGGACTTAAGGGTTACAGGATTTGATGTTGCTCATACAAATATGGCTTCAAACTCAGTTTTCATTTTAACCATTTTCTCTTTAATTTCCTCTTTATGTTTGAGTTTGGATCCTCTTTTGTACCAACAATCATCTGTAAGATGATTGAACAAGCCACATGCTTCACATGGTTTTCTTTTCTTCATTATGTTGATCATCAACTAAAGAGGATGAAACTACTGAAGACTGCTCTTCAGTACTTTGGAAGCATTGTTTGCTTTCTTGACTTCCTCTTTAGTAGTCTTCAAACTCTTTCTACTGACAGTTTTCTTCTCTTCAGTACTGACAGTAGTTGGAGTTTGAACTTCAGGTGTTAAATCTTGCTCTCCAGTCCTTTCAGGACTTTCAGAATAACTCCTGAGTTGATCAACTCATTGATCATGTGAGTGTCAGCAGTGAACCATCAACATCAGCTGATAGGTTCTGAGAGGGCTTAGTATTGATTCTACTTCTGATGGTGATGTATTAGAAAGTAGATCACATGATGAAATGGATTGGTTATTGCTCTCACCATCAGATTCTACCTCTGTTCTGGGAGTAAAATCTGTAGGTGGAGCAGTGTGATTCTAACCAATGCCAAACTTCACATTGGAAGAAGATTGCTTACTAAGAAGCATTTCAAAGCCCTTGCAAGAATTTACCCATCGATCACACTCTACCTGGGTAGTTGCAAGTGTTTCCTTGAGATCTCTATACTTCTCTAGAAGTATCTCTTCCCTAGCCTTATCATCAGTGATTTGGCATTTAAGTTTGTAAATCTCATCATTCTTATCATTAAGCACAGACTCAAATTCAGCTTTGCTTTTGGAAATTGTTTGTTCTAGTTCAATGTTCTTGTTAATTAAAGCTACATTTGCTTCTCTAATAGATGCAAATGCGGCTATGCATGATTCAGAACATAGTTTGGCTTTTGCCTCAGAGGATACCTGTGATACCTTTCGTATAGAGGCATTAGAGGATGAAGTATCAGCAGAATCCAAAGCCATAAGAGCTAGATTTCCAAAGCGACTGTCACCACCATGTTGACCAGCACCAGTGAACAACTGTTCATGACCAGACATATCATCTGGTAAACTGCTCCAGTCAACAACTCCTGGAGTGAAGAAGCTGTGTTGTTGAGGTTGAGTTTGTTGATGAGATTGGGAAGGTTGAGGTTCAGGCAATGCATGTGATTGTTGTGAAATGGGAGCTTGAACCGGATTAGATTGAGGCAAGTAACAACAGGGAAAAGGATATGACATTGGACCCTGGGGGGCAAAGTATGCAGGAGATCTAGGGTGTGAATGATGACCAGAACCAGCAGGATGTTGCCCTCTGTTTTGTGGACTAGTACTAGGAAAAGTCACAAAGGGTGCAAAAGAGTTAGATCCAGTTGATCTACACTCTCTTGCAAAGTGTCCCAGCCTTTGGCATTTGTGACACCTCAACTTACTCTTGTCAAAACCAACTTTGGTTTTGCCAGAGAGTCCAGGAAATTTCCTGCCAGTTCTCTTGTAGAACTTCTGAGATTTGATATTAATCAATGCCATTTGGCTCAGAATATCCATCTCTTCTAGATCATCATCAGCTATTCCTTTCAAATCATCCATGATGAAGCATAGATTGTCACTATTACTGCCACAATGACTATCAATACCAACAAATGCATGATCAAAACTATTTGAAGAGAAATCAATATGCTTATCATAATTGCTTTCAGATGCAGCATATTCTGACTCATGACAACCAAGGCAGTATTCCCTGGTACAAAGTCATCAGTGAGCTTTCCTGATGAGGATAGTTTCCTTTTCTGCTCTATCTCTCTTTCGAATGTAAGCAGTTTCCCATGAAGTTGGGTGAGAGATAGGCTATCCAGATTTGCACTGGAGCGTAGGAAAATAGTGTATGTGTCCCATCTCTCAGGCAGTGATCTGAGGAACCTGTTAGTCATCTGGCTGTTGGTGTATTCCTGTTTCACCATTTTCAGCTCAGAGATCAAGCTGGAAAAACGATCAAACTGTTTAGTCAGTGTCTCACCCTTTCTATGAGAGAATGTCTCATATTGTTGGGCAAGGATTTCTCTGTTGTTTGCTAAGACCTCATCTGTGCCACCGAATTGTTCCTTCAGGGCATTCCAGAGATCATGAGCAGTTTCATGATGCATAAGCCCTGAATAGATTTCATTAGGCAGTGCCATGGCCAGAATTCCATGGGCTTTAGCATCAATCTCAAACAGTTTCCGATCTTCATCAGAATATTGTTCCTTCTTCTTCGGAACCATTTGATTGTTTCTGGATTGTTCACCATAGGCTTATGTGGTCCATGTACCACAGATGTCCAACAACCTGAACTGTTAACAGACAGGTATTCTTCGCTGCCATATGTTATACTCGGTCCTAACCAACATCGGGGGCTTGGTTGAGGAACCGGTATTGTGAGGATCATTAGAAGGAGTAGTCATCTCAGATTCAATCAAATTCAATTAAACTATAACAGATTTAGAACAAAAACACAACAACCAATTGAACAAGAGAGATCTCAAAATAAATGAACGAAAGCGTCAGAAATTCAATAATCTATAACCAGTTCTTGCAAATATGCTAATTCAATCAAACATAGTTATCAATTAGCAGTTTCAATGATCAATTGTTAGATCGATCAATGATTAACTAGCTCTGATACCACTTGTTAGGATCAGTGATCTACGTTTGATTGATTAGAGAGTATAGCAGCGGAATTCTAACAATGAATTAGCCAATTCAGAAGAACAAAGAGATATACAATGTAAGAACAAAAACGGTTATAGATAGAGAGAATTCTGCAAATATATTTCATTCAATATTCGCTTTCGTGGTAACGGAATGTCACAATTACAATTAGGTCAACACCTCTTATATAAGAGATGTGACGTCTGCTGATGTCACTTGATAGTGACATCTAACAGAATTTATTACAAACTACTGATAGTTAACACAACTACTGAAGATGCCAAACAGCTGACATCTTCTTACAAAAATGCTAAGTGTTAACTATTATTACAACTACTAAAAAGAAACTACTGAAACTATAACAACTGAAGAACATACTCTTCAGTTGTTTTACAAATACTGAAACAAAGAAAACTAATAAAAGGTAAACCATCACAACAACTGAAGAATGCTTCTTCAGCTGTTGTAACAAACTCTGATGGCTTCAGTACTTGTACTTGAGCTTCAGCTGTTGTCATCAGCTGATGTCTTCAGTCTTTATACTTCAGCTGTTGTACTTCAGTACTTTAGTCTTCAGCTGTTTATGTCTTCAGCACTTTAGAACTTCAGCTGTTGTACTTCAGTACTTTCAATCTTCAGCTGTTGGTCTTCAGCACTTTAGAACTTCAGCTGTTGTACTTCAGTACTTTCAATCTTCAGCTGTTGGTCTTCAGCACTTTAGAACTTCAGCGGTTGTTCTTCAGTACTTTAGTTCTTCAGCTGTTGGTCTTTAGCACTTTAGAACTTCAGCTGTTGTACTTCAGTACTTTCAATCTTCAGTTGTTGGTCTTCAGCACCTTAGAACTTCAGCTCTTGTTCTTCAGTACTTTAGTTCTTCAGCTGTTGCAGTCTTCAGACTTTGTTAAACAGCTGATCAAGTCTTCAGCAGTTGTTGTGATGTCTGTGGGACTTAGAGGTTTTTCTGATCAGGCTCATTAGTTCTTTTGGTCCAACAAGTCAGCTTCGTGTACAATGTTCGAGGTCTATGAAAGACCTCAGGCCCAGTTACCCACTTCGTGCATAATGTTCGAGGTATTGTACATGTCATCGAATGTAATGAACGTACGAATGAAAGAAAGTTAATGAACGAATGATGAAGATAAGAATGATATTATCTATGTGTCCGTACGATGTGTGATCACTTACAAAGTAAAGCACGGTTTTAAACGAAAGTAAATTATGTTTTATTATAAAACTAGAATTCACTCAACAACGCTGAGTTTTTATGCATTTTCAATTGACAGGTGAGCATTGCTGAGGATGGCGCGGGACAACTATTTGGCATTTGGATGGCATTCTTTTGTTAATGTTTTTGCATTGTAATGCAAACGAATGATGTTTTGAAATGAACGCTTGTATTAACTTGCAAAAGCATTTGTAATGATATGAAAAGTTATTTTTATGTTTCCACTTCAATGTTTTATGAATGATTAAATGTAAAGTATATGTTTTATGTGTGATGTTTGCCCAGCTGTAAGCGTCCCGGAAATGGGGCCTTACAAGTTGGTATCAAAGCCAAAGTTTAAGTGAAACGGGTAAAATTTTCAAAATAAACCTAAACTTAAACTGAGAATGGGACGGGAAGGGAAGGGATGCCAGTCTGAGTAGCTGCGTGCCATCAGGTATTTTTGTAATGTTAACCGTATTACGTGCGCATGTTATGTGGTTATGTGTTGTTTGTAGATTTAAATACTGATGTGGTCAGGGCAGGTAATACTTGGGGTATGAAGAGTAAAGTAGGTGGCTAATCATAACTGGCCACTATAATTAGGGACTTACTATACTTGACAAAAACTGAGTTGTTCCTTGAAAAACCATGTTGATGTTTAAATCTTTCAGTGTGTGTTGAGGATGGCCGGTGGTAGATCATCGAAAGCCTAACGTGGTGCAGGTGATGGCGGAGGTGGTGCTGAACCACGGGTCACGAGAGGAAGATCTAGAGCCGAAAAGGTGGTTCATGAAGAACTAGAGACCCCTCATCCCGAGGGTGGAGACGAAAGTGCTAACCTAA
The DNA here is from genome assembly GCA_025506515.1 of Flaveria trinervia. Classification (NCBI taxonomy): domain Eukaryota; kingdom Viridiplantae; phylum Streptophyta; class Magnoliopsida; order Asterales; family Asteraceae; genus Flaveria; species Flaveria trinervia. The sequence continues at coordinate 75,320,837 of CM046448.1, forward strand.
GAGTCTCAGTAAAGGAGGCTGTTGTTGAAGAAGTGCATCAAGTCATGCAGACAATCTTACCGTCTGTAGTGACTGAAGTGATTAAGGCTATTAGAGATGAGGAGAGAAGGGAAAGGAGTAGACCAACGGGCAAAAGAAGACAGCCCGAGACTGAGATGGTTCTGTCGGATGATGAAAAAGAAGAGGAAGAAGAAGAGCCTGCGCCGGAGGCGGCACGAGGCTGTAACTATGGGGCGTTTCAATGATGCAAGCCTCCTACTTTTGATGGTAACGGCACTGCTGCTACTGCTCATCGGTGGGTGATAGAAATGGAAGCTTTTCTGAACATCAGCGAGTGTCAAGAGGATCAAAAAGTGAAGTTCGCTACCCACTCCTTCTGGACTCAGCTCTATTCTAGTGGGACAATATTGTCCAAGCTGAGGGTAGTCGGGCTATTGGGAGGATGAGATGGTCTGAGCTGAAAAAGATGGTGATTGAGGAGTTTTGTCTCATAGGGAAATGGACAAGGTTGAGAGAGAGAGTTCCTGCAGTTAGAGGCAGGGACGATGACACATCAGCAGTACACCACCAAATTCAACAAGATGGCATGGTTGGTTTCGGACCAGGTGACACCTGTGTCACGAAAGATTAAGCGGTATGTTCAGGGCTTGCAAGCGGATATTCGTAGGCCCATGATCGCTGCCCGACCGAGCATATTTAGGTCGGCAATTGACTTGGCAGGAAGATTGTATGACGAGCGAGAGGTGGTGATGGCTGAAGGGAGCAGGAAAGATGGTGGCAACCGGAATTGGAATGGGAAGAGATTCAGTCGGGGTGGTGCCCCGGTGAGCAACAAGAAGGCACAGACGGATGACCGTCGTGTGGTCACCACCAGTGCGGGGTCAAAGAGGTGTGGGAAGTGTGGGAAGGAGCATTTGGGGGAGTGCAAATGGGGATCAAATATTGCTTCAAATATGGGAAGCCTGGTCATATTGCTAGAGATTGTAGGGGTATGAGGTGTTTCAGCTGTGGGGAAAGTGGTCATATGAGTAAAGACTGAAAGAAGCCAAGGGTTGATGGTTCTAGGGTGAAGAAGACGGGAAGTGAAGAACTGAGAGTGAGCACCAGGACGTTCACAATGACACAGGAGGAGGCTAGGACGGACCCTGATGTTGTTTCTGGTACGTTTCTAGTGAACCAAACTTTAGCTTCTGTGTTATTTGATTCTGGTGCTGGTAAAAGTTTTATTTCTGCTGCTTTCTGTGCTAAGCTGCCTATTAATAGTAGATGTGTTGATGTGCCCTTTGATGTAGAAACCGCCGTAGGAAAATTTACTAGGATTTCAGAGATGATAGAGGGTTGGGATGTGGAATTAGATGGTCACAAATTGCTGGTTAGATCCTTCGTGATGACATTAGGTGGTTTCTATTTGGTGCTTAGGATGGATTGGTTAGCGGAATTCGAGGCGAACATTATGTGTCGCAAGAAGATGATTCGGTTGATAGCGCTTGACGAAAGTTCAGTAACTGTTTATGGGGATCGGGTCACGACGATCCCGAAGGTAATCTCAATGGCGGTGGTGGGAAAGTGTATAAGAAGTGGATGTAACGCCTACTTGGCTTATATAAAGGACGTGGATACACCAACACCACAACTACCCCATGTTTCAGTTGTGTGTGACTTTCCAGACGTGTTCCTAGAAGACTTACCAGGAATGCCACCTGACAGAGAGATCGAGTTTCAGATTGATCTGATACCGGGTGCCCAACCTGTCACCAAGGCACCGTATCGTTTGGCTCCGACTGAGATGAAAGAGTTAATGGAGCAGTTGCAAGAGCTACTCGATAAGGGGTTTATTAAACTGAGTATATCTCCTTGGGGTGCTCTGGTCTTATTCGTGAAGAAGAAAGATGGTATTATGAGGATGTGTATTGACTACTGTGAGCTGAACAAGTTGACGATAAAGAACCGATACCCCTTACCAAGGATTGATGACTTGTTTGATCAGCTTCAAGGTGTCAGTTGGTTTTTGAGGATAGACCTTCGATCTGGTTACCATCAGTTGAAAGTGAAGGAGCAAGATATGCCTAAAATAGCTTTTCGCATGCGTTATGATAACTACGAGTTTCTTCTCATGTCTTTTGGTTTGACCAATGCACCAGCTGATTTTATGGAATTTGAATAGAGTGTGTCGGCCGATGTTGGATAAATCGGTGATTGTGTTTATTGATGATATCTTGATTTATTCAAACAGCGAGATAGAGCGTGCCGATCACATTCGGGAGATTTTGGAGACGTTAAGTAAAGAGAAGTAGTATGCCAAGTTCTCTAAGTGCGCGTTCTGGTTGCATGAAGTTCAGTTCATCGGTCATGTGGTGAATCCTGATGGGATTATGATGGACCCGACAAAAGTGGAGGCGTTGACGCAGTGGAAGTCTCCAAAAACTCCATCCAAGATTCGTAGTTTCTTGGGTTTGGCGGGCTACTACAGAGGATTTATTCAAGACTTTTCTAAGATCGCTTCTCCACTAACTAAGTTGACCCGAAAAGATGTGAAGTTCGTATGGGGTCAAGCTCAAGAGAAGGCGTTTGAGGAATTGAAGGTGAGGTTGACTCAAGCTCATGTCTTGTCATTACCTGATGGAAGTGAAGATCTAGTGGTTTATTCTGATGCTTCCTAATCAGGGTTGGGGTATGTGTTAATACAGTGAGGAAAGGTTATAGCCTATGCATCCCGACAGTTGAAGGTTCATGAGGTCAATTATCCTACTAATGACTTGGAGCTAGCAATCGTGGTCTTTGCGTTAAAGATTTGGAGGCACTACCTTTGCAGGACGAAGTGCACCATATTTACTAACCACAAGAGCTTGAAGTACTTCTTCGAACAGAAGGACCTGAACATGAGGCAGAGACGATGGTTGGAGCTCATAAAAGATTATGACTGTGAGATCCAATACCATCCGGGTAAAGCCAACGTGGTGGCAGATGCCCTTAGTCGAAAAGAGTGGCCCGAGCCGATTCGGGTGAAAGTGTACCAGTTGATCATGACCTCCAATGTGATGAAGCAAGTTAAGGTGTTTCAAGATGAGGCATTGAAAGAAGATCATCTTAACTCTGAAAGAATGAGAGGTCTGGTCGTGGAGTTAGGTGAAAACACATTCGGTGTTAGAACACGGCTTGGACGAATGTGGATTCCTTGTTTTGGGGATTTACGTACGAAGATTATGGATGAAGCTGACAAGACTTGGTACTCTATTCATCCTGGTGCTACAAAGATGTACCAAGACATGAAGAAAGACTATTGGTGGCCGAGTATGAAGCATGATATGGTGGAGTATGTGAGTAAGTGCCTTACTTGCTTGCAAGTGAAGGCGGAGCATCAAAAGCCATATGGGAAGATCCAACCTTTGGATATACCAGAATGGAAGTGGGAGCATAACACGATGGACTTCATTACGAAGCTGTCGCGTACTTCGAAGGGTATGATGCCGTATGGGTGATTGTTGACCGCTTGACGAAGAGTGCTCACTTCCTACCGATCCGCAGACATATTCATTCGAGAGGTTGGCTGATCTATTCATCAAGGAAATTGTAACTTGTCATGGTGTGCTGGTGTCTATTGTGTCAGATCGTGACACCCGATTTACATCCAAATTTTGGAAGAAATTCCACGACACGATGGGGACGAGGTTACATATTAGCACGGCTTATCATCCCCAGACAGATGGTTAGTCAGAGAGGACCATTCAGACTTTGTAGGACATGCTTCGGGCATGTGTGACTGATTTTGGGGGAAGTTGGGATGACCACTTACCGTTAGCTGAATTCTCATACAACAATTGCTATCATGCTAGCATTGGTATGCCTCCTTATGAGATGCTATACCGTAGGAGATGCAGAACACCCGTCTGTTGGGGTGATATTGGTCAGAAAGTGTTAGGGAGCGTCGAGGTGATCGAGGCTACGACTGAGAAGCTTGAAAAGATCAAAGCCTTCATGAAGGCAGCTAAAGATAGACAGAATTTGTATGCTGATAAATGACGCCGTCCGATTGAGTTTAAGGTGGGTGATCGGGTTATGTTGAAGGCTCACCTTGGAAAGGTATCATCCGATTCAAGAAGCAGGGCAAGTCAAGCCCAAGGTATATAGGGCCTTTCCGAATCCTTGCTCGAGTAGGAGAGGTGGCCTATAGACTGGAATTACCAGATGAGTTAAGTGGAATTCACCTGAAATTCCATGTATCTTATCTAAGGAAGTGCATAGCGGATGAAGATATGATTGTTCCACTGGATGATATTGAAGTGGATGAACTGCTCAATTATGAGGAACAACTAGTGGCAATCATTGATCGAAAAGAGAAGAGGCTGAGGAATAAAGTGGTTCCTCTTGTGCATGTACAATGGAAGCATAGGCAGGGATCCGAGTCTACGTGGGAGACTGAAGAAGAGATGAGGTAGCATTACCACAATTGTTTAAGGAATAACAGGTTTCAGGGACGAAACCTATATAAGGGGGTGGACTTGTAACACCCGGTTATTTCTAGGAGACTCGAAGAAAGAAAGAATAAGTTGGAGGAAAAGAAAGAATAAGTTGGAGGAAAAGAAAGAATAAGTTGGAGGAAAAGAAAGAAATACGGATGAACAGTTAATGCGGATGAGTATAAACTGCTAAGTAAGTCAATCCGGATGAGCATTGACTAAGTATGGGAAATGCAGATGACAAATGCGGATGAACTATAACAAATGCGGATGAACTATAACAAATGCGAATGAACTATAGCAAGTGCGGATGCACTATAGCAAATGCGGGTGAACAATTAGAATTTTTTCTGACTTTCTGGGGAAAAAGATGAAATGTAGGCCTTGACTTGGGAAGTTCCGGGGCCGTGTAAGTTGACTTTTAAGGTCATATATGATGTGATGGGCATGATGTATGATGATTGTATGGCTATGCATGATGTATGATATGTATGTATGATACCTGGTATGATGATGTTGAATGTTATGTTTATGTTCCTTTTTATTATGTATGATTATTTTCCCTTGGCTTTACGTGGAATATTATTGTATGAAATGAAAGTATTACGTAACGTAAAGTGGAAGATAATGAAAAGAGGAACATGATAAATGAATGCATGCATTAACGAATGAATGAATGTAAGAAAGGCTTGCAAGCAAATGTATGGAGATTCACACCCAATGAAGGGTGTTAGCTCAATGGTGTGCGGGTTAACTACCCCGGAAGGATGCACACTGGGGTCCAATCTTTCTGATTGACCATATGTAAGGGATCCTTGCTGCTTGCCATAGGTACTGGAGTCAGCTTCGTGTACAATGTTCGAGGTCTATGAAAGACCTTAGGCCTAGTTACCCGATTCGCGCACAATGTTCGGGGTATAGCATATCGCATTGATCCGGAATGAAAGAGAAAAGATTAATGGTGAATGTACTTGCCCTAGGTACTGTAGTCAGCTTGGTGCATAATGTTCAAGGTCTTTGAAAGACCTCTGGCCTAGTTACCCGTTTTTTGCACAATGTTCGGGGTATTGTACATGTCATCAAATGTAATGAACATACGAACGAAAGAAAGTTAATGAACGAATGATGAAGATAATAATGATATTATCTATGTGTCCGTATGATGTATGATCACTTACAAAGTAAATCATGGTGTTAAATGAAAGTAAATTATGTTTTATTATAAAACTAGAACTCACTCAACAACGCTGAATTTTTATGTATTTTTCAGTTGGCAGGTGAGCATTGCTGAGGATGGCGCGGGAAAGCTACTTGGCATTTGGATGGCATTCTTTTGTTAATGTTTTTTGCATTTTAATGCGAACGAATGATGTTTTGAAATGAACACTTGTATTAACTTGCAAAAGCATTTGTAATGATATGAAAAGTTATTTTTATGTTTCCGCTACAATGTATTATGAATGATTAAATGTAAAGTATATGTTTTATGTGCAATGATTGGCCAGCTATAAGCGTCCCGGGAACGGGGCCTTACACTCTTCACTTCTCACTCTAAAATCCGAGAATTATGTGGGTGTAGAAAGAGTGATAGGGGCCATCACCTTTTACATCCATTTTTTCAAACATACACTTTTAACCCCTCAACTTGGGTTAAATAGCTTTTCTTTCTTTCTCTTCACTTAATTCCTTCGTTTGAGTCTTCTAAATATAACCGGGCGTTACCTATAGATTGTGTTGGATCTTATATGCCCAAGACACATACAAGATTGATGTGGTTAGTACGTTATGATCCAAGTCGGGTCATACCCAATAACAAGCTATACAAACACCAATTAATATTTATTTGTTGTTAAGATCAAACAAATAAATATTGACACCAATTTAGAAAATGGTTTTCTAAAACGTTACTTTTGTAAAAGAACAACATTATGTGGATAATTTGTTCATGAGAAATTGTTTGTTTCATTATTTAAGTTGGTTAAATAATAACAAATAAAAGTGCGTTATTGTTATAATTAAAAGTGGTTTTAATTTTATAAAACTAAGGGTTGAAAGAGTGAATTTTATAAAAGTTTCAAAATGGGGGGAACCCATTTTGAACTCAATTTTTGGCCACCCCATATGGACGTTGGGAACTCCCTTTTGTCTTGGCTTTTGGAAGACATTATTCACTCATACAATCAATCACAACCTCCACTTTCTCTTACACACACAAAGCAACAAACTCTCTCAAAGAACAAAAGGGTTTTCGGATTCAAGAAGAAAGAAGAGGCTGAAATCTTCGATTTGTTCGCTACTCTTAAAGAACTTCTTTGCTGATTCGGATTGTTCAAAAGGGAGATTGGGTGTTTGTTTAGGCTTGTGGGTATACAAGCTTGAGGTCTTCTCCTTTGAAGGCTAGACATTCAAGAACACCATCTTCTTCATATTTTACATATACAACATCTTGTGGAAGAAAGGTTGTTTCTTTGTACACCCTATGGTTGTTTGTTTTGTTTGATACATACTATTTCACATATATTGTTGATCCTGGATTTTGGGTTTTGTTTGTGCTTTAAAAATGGTAAAAAATTTCAGATTTCAAACCATATGTTAAAACTTTTATTCCGCTGCGTTTTAATAGTTTAAATGGTTAAACTAGCCTTGGTTTACATGTTACAAAACCCAACAATGGCATCTAGAGCTGGATATGTGGAATATGTGCTTCAAAAGATGTCGAAAAATTAATTTTCATGGACTTTTTCAACCCATTAGGGGTTGTTTTGTTGTGGATATATGAATCCCTCATGTTTCAAGGTTTATTCTTGCATGCTTTAGTATAACTTTGAAAGATCTACATCAAATGGTTGATTGTGTTGTTTGGACAAACCTTAAAATTTGAGTTCATGTTGGCTGAAATTTTAGGGCTGAATTGAGGGATTCATTGTTGTTCTTGGATGTTATATATATTTCATATTTTGGTGCATAACATAGCCTTGTCCTATGTGTTTTGGTTTTGGTTGATTGTGATTTGTCATGTTGTTTTTGATTCTTGAAAGGGTTGTAATTTTGTGTTTTGTATTTTGGGTTGTAATTTATTTATTCATTTGGTTATTTAATAAATAGATTAGGTGCATTTCTTTTATTAGAAAAATTGTATTAGGATATGATTTTTTGTAAAAGAAGATGCACAAGATGAAGACTCAAAGAAGGACACAAAAGACATGGACACTTGAAGATTTTGGATGTGGATTCAATTGGGAGTTCATGGACACATTTTGATGTGTCATCTCTACCCATAGGAAAGACCTTATGACAAAACTTGTGATGGCAAACAAGTGTGGTCAACTTAGTGGCTATGGTTATGCACTCATGTTTGTATGTTTATGCTTGTTTGGATGATTGTTGTTTGATTGAGGTTTTATCATTAAGTGGTTAATAAAAGATTACTAAAAGAATAATGGTTTTAATAAAAGAGGTTTTATTAATGTGAACCATATGGTACCTTGTATTTGAAAGCATGCAAATATAAGGTACATAGTGTTTTCTAAACTAAGATTATGAAAACTTAATTTTCTTTTATAAACAAGTTTAAAACCAACCTTTTGCACAACACTTGAGTCATTTGGAAACTCTTAATGGGATAAAGGTCACCTAACCGTTTTGAGGGAACTTGTGACTTGAGGTGGGGATACCATATTTGTGGGATAAAGGTCACCTAACCACTTATGTTGGAAAACTCACATGTGTGTGCAAGTTGGGTAAACTTGATTTGCAAACCATATTAAATGGATCACCTACAATATGGTTTACAAATGTGTTGATGGGATAAACATGACGACTATACATATGATGTTTAAAGTTTATCCCATGCCCTAGAAGTTGAAAAGGGTTGCAATTGTCAAAGCATTGACTACCTTCTTAATTTAAATAATGAATTAAAGGTCACCTAACCACTATTTAAATATAACGTTGGATTCTAGAATTTTAAGATTGTGTAAGACACTTAAAAGGGGTTTTAATTATTAAAATATGAACAATATCAAAAATACTAAAATTGAACTTGGTTATATTTTGTAGATGGCCACCAACAATAATGAAAACAATGAAATTCTGTCCGCTCACTCACTATCTCTTAGGACCATTCTCCAAAAGGAACGTCTAAAGCATAAAAACTTTATTGATTGGTTTTGAAACTTTAGAATTGTTCTCAAGCAAGAGAAACGATCATACATATTAGAGTATCCAATTCCCGATCAACCTAGTGAGGTTGATGAGGAGGCCTACAATAATTGGGTAAAATACACTAAGGACTCGGTCCAAGTATCTTGCCTCATGTTGGCAAGTATGACTCCAGATCTCCAAAAGGAGTATGAACATCATGGAGCATACGACATGATAACCCAGTTGAATGAAACGTTCCAAGAACACGCACGGGTTAAGCGCTTCGAAATGGTTCGAGCATTCCATGCGTGTCGTATGGACGACACCCAATCTGTTTCATCTTATGTACTCAAGATGAAAAGCCACATCGACCGCCTCGAAAGCCTGAATTGTCCTGTCTTGAAAGAGTTGGCTACGGATTTGATCCTTAACTTGTTGTCAAAAATGTTTGACAACTTTGTCATGAATTATAACATGAACGGGTGGGATAAGAACATAAGTGAGCTTCACTCTATGCTAAAACTGCCGAGGCGGCCATGGGTAAAAGGGTTTTACCTATTCTCACCATCAATGAAGGTGGGAACAAGAAGAGGCCTCACCCCGCACCCAAGGCAAATGTTGTCAAGGGTAAGAGGCACATTAGGGGAAGGGGAAAGGGAGTGGTAAGAGCACCACCACCAAAACCAGTGGAGAAAAAGCAAAAGGTTGCTTTGAATGACCCATGCTTTAAGTGTGGGCAGATTGGACATTGGACAAGAAATTGTCCAATCCATCTAAAAGAGTTGCAAGCGAAGAGGGATGCCGGGAAAACCTTAGGTACAATTTTCATGATTCATATTGATCTTAATTTGATATCCTCTAACACATGGGTATTGGATACCGGATGTCGAACTAACATTTGCAACTTATTGCAGGGGTTCAAAAGAAGTAAGGACTTCAAGAAAGGGGATGTTAGCCTCTACATGGGGAATGGGGCAAAGGTTCAAGTTGAAGGTCGAGGGGACTACATCTTGAAGCTTCCAAATGGTTTGGAAGCAATTTTGAACAATATTTTGTATGCTCCTAGTTTGACTAGGAACATTATATTTGTTGCCTAATTAAGACAATATGGTTATGTTTCAACATTTATTGGAAATGAAATTCATGTTTCTTTAAATGACATATTTTATTTTAAAGCTATTCCTATTAATGGTATTTATGAATTGGTTCGTGAAAACATATTTTATGATAGCTCATTGTACCAAACCACCACTAAGAAACTCAAATTGGATTTGAGTGATACCTATCTTTGGCATTGCCATCATGGTGATATAAACAATAAGCGCATAAAAACACTTCAAAAGAACGATCTTTTAAAAGAAAATGAATATGATTCATTTGATGTATGTGAATCTTGTTTACAAGGTAAAATGACTAAGGCATCTTTTAGTGGCAAGTCCAAAAGGGCAAAAGATTTATTAGGCATCATACATTCGGACGTATGTGGTCCTTTTAAGCCAATGACTTGGTACCATGAAAGATATTTCATTACCTTAACTGACGACTATAGTCGATATGGTTATGTGTATTTCTTAAGACACAAAGATGAAGCTTTTGAAATGTTCAAAATCTTCAAAATGAAGTAGAAAATCAACTCAATAAGAAGATAAAAATTCTTTGCACCGAAGGAGGAGGTGAATACGTAAGTGATGCTTTTAGAGATCATGTTAGAAGTTGTGGTATTATCTCATAACTATCTCCTCCTGGAACACCACAACATAATGGCGTGTCCGAGCGGAGCAATCGAACTCTATTAGATATGGTTCGATCTATGATGAATAAAAGCTCATTTCCTCTATCATTTTAGGGTTTCGCTTTGCTCTCTGCGGCCCGTATTTTGAATAAGGCCCCAACCAAGAAAGTGGAGACGAAACATTTTGAAATATGGCATGGAAGGGTTCCATCACTGTCATATTTAAAGGTATGGGGTTGTGAGGCTTATGTCAAGACTCCCACCTCAAACAAGCTAGAAAGTTGTTCCACTAAGTCTATCTTTATTGGATATCCCAGAGATTCTATGGGATATTATTTCTATGATCCATTGGAACAAAAGGAGTTTGTTGCCAAGAATGTTGTGTTCTTAGAAGCTAAGTTCCTTACCGAAGGAACTAGCAATAGAACTGTGGATCATTAAGAGGATCAAGAACCACAAACCGATACACGTTGGTTGACACTAGCACTTATCATGAGGATGTTGAGAATGATCAAATGGTTGATCAATATACACAAAACGTTCGCAGATTTAGTAATCAACTTGAAAGATATGGATTTTTTGTAGATGGTTGCTATGTGGTAGATTTCGATGAACCAACCACCTATCGTGATGCAATGTCCAATTTAGATTGTGACAAATGGCTTCAAGCCATGAACATTGAGATGCAATCCATGTATGACAACCAATTATGGTACTTGGTTGAACCACCTCTTAACTCCAAGATAGTTGGAAGTAAGTGGGTTTTCAAGAAAAAAAACCGATATGCATGGAAACTTGGATACTTATAAAGCTAGACTTGTAGCAAAAGGTTTCACTCAACTCAAGGGGTTGATTATGATTAGACCTTCTCACTAGTTGCAATGCTAAAGTCTATTAGGATATTTTTTGCCATAGCTGCTCATTTTGAGTATGAGATCTAGCAAATGGATGTCAAAATCTATTTTCTAAATGGATATCTTGAGGAAGATGTCTATACGGTTCAGCTTGAAGGTTTTGTCAACTCAAACATCCTAATAAAGTATGCAAGTTAAAGAAATCAATCTATGATTGAAGCAAGCATCAAGGAGTTGGAATCACCGTTTTGATGAAGAGATAATCAAATTTGGGTTCATCAAAAATGCTAATGAAGCATGTGTATATAAGAAGGCTAGTGGGAGCATCACCACTTTCCTAGTATTATATGTCGATGACATCCTACTATTTAGGAATGACATTCCAACCATGGAGGGTGTAAAAGCCTGGCTTGGAAGCTGTTTCTCCATTAAGGATCTTGGTGAAGCCGCCTATATTTTAGTAATAAAGATCTATAGGGATAGATCAAGGCGGTTGATAGGTTTGAATCAAAGTGCATACATTGATAAGATCTTGAAAAGGTTCAAGATGGAAAACTCTAAGAAAGGTACCGTACCTATTCAAAGAGGAACAATATTAAGTAAGACTCAATGTCCAAGCTCAAAGGATGAGCAAGACAAAATGAAGGGAATCCCGTATGCGTCTTCTATAGGATCCATCATGTATGCAATGATATGCACTAGACCGGACGTGTCATGCGCTTTGAGCATGACAAGCCGATACCAACAAAATCCTGGAAACAGTCGTTGGATGGCTACTAAGAATACATACTTAAGTACCTAAGGAGGAATAAAGATATGTTCCTAATCTATGGATCTGGTGAGGAGGAACTCGTAGTAAAGGGTACACGGATGCAAGTTTCCAAGCTGATCGGGATGATTCACGATCACAATCGGGGTACATTTTCATCTTGAATGGAGGAGCAATCTCTTGGAAGACTTCTAAGCAAGATGTGGAGGCATTAGCAACTATAGAGTCAGAATACATTGTCGCTTCAATAGCAGCTCAGGAAGCTGCATGGTTGAAGAAATTCATTGCCAATCTATGGGTGGTCCCTTGCATTCAGGACCCCTTAGAAATTCTTTGTGATAACGAGGGTGCGATTGCACAAATCAAAGAACCCCGTGTACATCAGAAGACTAGGCACATTGAACGAAGATTCAAATACATAAGGGATGAAGTTGAAAAGAGAAAGATATGTATTCGCAAAGTTCACACGGATCAAAACATTGCAGATCCACTCATGAAGCTTCTTGAAAAGGCAAAGCATGAAAGTAATGTTTGTGCCATGGGACTACAATATTTTAGTGACTGGATTTGATCTTTAATTTTTGTATTGAGATATTATAACCCTTTATTACTTGAATGAATTATCTAGTTATAATGATTCAACTAATATTCCTATTTTGCATGTTAATATCCATGAGTAAATTATTTACTCAGAACATCTGTAGTTTTCATGCTTGTGGGAACAAGTATGAAGGTAATGCTATTATGAACTTGGATTGGTAGATATTCATATGAATGAATATAGAGCAAAAGGTTGCTCCCAAAGTTCATAGATATTTGTGGGATGCAAATATTGGACTGACCTGCATCTTAGATATTACTACATGGAATCTTCCTTATTGATCAAAAGTAATTTTGAGTAAAGGCAAACATTATTTGGTATCCTTTGACTTGAGACACATATTGGGTCTTGATATTTACCAAATATTATACTTTGACTTAGCTCTTCGTTGTTCTGAAACATGACAGTACATAAGTCTGACTTTAGGTATGATATAAGGTAATTGTGAGAGACGTATGTCGTCAAGATGGGATTTGTCCCTCATGTTCGTTGAGAGTAAGATGTCTAAGGCCTGATAAAGTTAAATCAATGGAGAATGATCACTCTATGTCTCTAGATTTTAACATGACATCTACGACAAAATGATAGATGATTGATTCCCCTAAAACATTCCAAGTATGATACTTGAAGGGGATGATGTCATTGAATGGCACTTAGTTATATGTATTAAGGGTAGTAATTGTTGTTAGGCGGTATTACTGCTTGCGTCAATTTTCTATGAATCTTGTGCAAGTGGGAGATTGTTGAATCTTATATGCCCAAGACACATACAAGATTGATGTGGTTAGTACATTATGATCCAAGTTGGGTCATATCCAATAACAAACTATACAAACACCAATTAATATTTATTTGTTGATAAGATCAAACATATAAATATTGACACCAATTTAGAAAATGGGTTTTCTAAAACGTTGTTTTTGTAAAAGAACAATATTATGTGGATAATTTGTTCATGAGAAATTGTTTGTTTCATTAATTAAGTTGGTTAAATAATAACAAATAAAAGTGTGTTATTGTTATAAAATTAAAAGAGGTTTTAATTTTATAAAACTAAGGGTTGAAAGAGTGAATTTTATAAAAGTTTCAAAATGGGGGGAACCCATTTTTTACTCATTTTTGGCCGCCCCATATGGGCATTGGAAACTCCCTTTTGTCTTGGCTTTTGCAAGACATTACTCACTCATACACTCAACCACAACCTACACTTTCTCTTACACACACAAAGTAACAAACTCTCTCAAAGAACAAAAGGGTTTTTGGATTCAAGAAGAAAGAAGAGGCTGAAATCTCGGATTTGTTGGCTGCTCTTCAAGAACTTCTTGGCTTATTCGGATTGTTCAAAAGGGAGTTCATCTTGGTGCTCTTCTACCTAACAAGATTAGGTGTTTTTTTAGGCTTGTGGGTATACAAGCTTGAGGTCTTCTCCTTTGAAGGCTAGACATTCAAGAATACCATCTTCTTCATCTTTTACATCTACAACATCTTGTGGAAGAAAGGTTGTTTCATTGTACACCCTATGGTTGTTTTTTTGTTTGATAGCATATTATTTTAGATATATTGTTACCTGGATTTTGGGTTTTGTTTGTGCTTTAAAATGGTAAAAATTTTCAAATTACAAACCATATGTTAAAACCTTTATTCCGTTGCGTTTTTATAGTTTAAATGGTTAAACTAGCCTTGGTTTACATGTAACAAAACCCAACAGATTGGGCAAAAGCAATGGTGATATGTTGTAGGGAGAGAAGGAAAACATCGCAAGAAGGGTAAATGGTTGCTTTATCCTCGATTCTTACACACGATTTTCGATGAGCTTATCCCTAATATTCAAAGGCACAGGGAGGTTAAAAGACTAGTACAAATGAACACCCGCATTTTTGCAGACTACTGCACCATTCATCATGACTTCAGTGGGAAAATTACTCATCTCTCGGAGAACATGTACCCACCAAAAGGTGGAACTATATCAGGAGGGTAATGAGTCTGAGGATAAAAGGGCTGAAGAGACAAGGGTACAACAGACTGATGCAGTTAAAAAGAGGATAAGATATGCAAAAAAGAAAGATTATGATTTTGAGGAGGATGTTAATGAGATGGCAGAGCAGGCCAGGGTTGAGATTGAAAAGAGGTCTAAAAAGAAAGCTGATAAGGGAGAAGTTGAAGAAGGACTAAACATAAGCATCAAACTTTCATAGAGACTTCAAGAAGGGAAGAGAGAGCAAGTTTGGATGAGGATGTGATAAGAAACCTAAATGCATCTTTAGCTAATGAGTTAAGCATGGTAAAGACAAAACTTACCATCAAGAGATAAGGGAAAGGCAAAAGGATGATGTAATTAAGGGAATGACCAAGATGATGTTGGATCAGAATAAGCTCATCAAGAGACCATTTGAGGAGGTGAATAAGTTGAAGGCTACAGTTGGCCTGCCCAATCAGCTATTCAGACTGAGTTAGATGATTTTACTGACACTACCAAGTACTTATTTTTAAATGAGGGTACATCTTCCCAGGCAGAGAGAGCACATCTGGAGCAACAGCTGATGAAGCAGGAGGATCGAGAGAAAGAGAAGAAAATATTATGGAGCAACAGCTGATGAAGCTGGTTTTGTGAACATGCATTTTGACTTGGAGAAAGATTTGTTTGGAGAAGAGGTGGTGAGAGAGAAATCTGTTGAACACATGGAGAAATCTGTTGAAGGGGTTAAAGAAGAAGATGATTAGCAACTAGTTGATTATGATTCTGACCCAAATACTATGAGATTGATGAGAGACCTCTCACCTATATTGCCAAAAAGGGTGATAATGATGACGATGTGTTTGAAATGGAAAACTATGATTGGTTTATGAGGGAGAAAGGGACTGAAGAGATAACTCCCTTATTCCAAACTCTAGAAGGGCTGAGTAAATCTGAGGATGATAAAAAGATTATAAGTTGGGAATATGGCCCCAGCCTCAAAATGTTTATGATAAAGAGGAGAGGGGAGGCATTTCTTATCTCCACAAGAGGAAGGCATTCAAGACCTTGCCTAAGTGGGATTCACGGAGGATGGCTATGCTGCCATTGCTTAATGTTGATCTGAGTGAAAGAGCCATGTTACTAGAAAAGGAGATCAAGAATGGACTGAACGGCAATTTTAATTCATTTGGGTTCATGAAGGCTGAGAGAAGAAGATCAAAGAAGGATAATGATTGGGAAACGGGTAAGGGAGGATTGTGCAGAGGGTGAAACCCACAAAAACTATAAATAGAGTCAGATTGTTAGATCCCCTTCCCTTATAATTACAAGACTTAGAGAAGTGGCTTTATGATAACAATACGGGGGAGGTTGTGATCAGAGTAAAAGGTGGTGTTGAATTAAGATTATTTGATCCTATGGAGGTATTTGGATTCTGCGATAAAGACCTGCTGGTTCTTTGTGAAAATCACATCAAAGCAAGAGCAAGAAAGGAGACAAGTCAGTCTATTCATGACAGTACCTAATAAGGCTAGAGATGTGAGAAAAGAAGTAAGGGAGCTGGCAGAGAAGGTTAGAGCTCAAGATGAATTAGAAATGGATGTGAGGGACTTAAGAAGACTGTTTAAGCAAGCCAGTGCTCGTCTCGAGGGAGCTAATGAAGCAGGAGTTGACCAGAGAGAATCAGTTGTTGAAGCTCCCGAGGAAGACGCTACAAGGGCAGATTAAGCTACACAAATAAAGTAGAAGAGATTGGAGCTGATCAGATAAATAAAGAGAAGTGAAGGCAGTGAGATCCAACCTAGGGGGAGTATTGAAGATCAAGTATAGGTTGGACTCACTTTAGACTAGATTTTGTTTATATTACTTTGTAATCGGTTTTATATTATTTTACTTTTATATGTTGTTTATTTTGCCTTGTTTTGTGGTATAGCGAAACTATGAGGGAAACTATGAGCAGGACTATAGTTTCTCTCATAGTCAACTGTTTTAGTTCACCCGGTGAAACTGTTTTTTCTACTGGGCGAAACTATAGTTTCGGCAGTATAGTTTCACAAACAGCGAAACTGTCTGTGAAACTAAGATTGCTATATATATATTTTATCATTTTCTTTGTTACGTAATCTTGCAAAACCCTAATCGTTGATCATTGTTGCAAGAGACCTTCATAATCAGTTTATTCAGAGAATATCATTGTGCTTTGTTATTATTGAATGTATTGATTCTCATTGTTCTTACTTAGATTAATTTGTGATTGTTCTTAATTTTCTTCATCTTTTTTATCTATTATTTGTATTTGAATATTGAATGATTCAACATCTCATTTGTACTGCAAATCGATCAATGGACCAACATCCACTAATTTGCCTTTTGAATTAGGACCAATCTTCAGTTTTGTATCAACGGGAGTTTTGATTGACGGAAAATCTACAAAATAATTTTCTTCAATATTTTTCAACATATTATGATTGATTTATAAAGATTACATCTTCTATTTGTTGTAATTAAAACACAAAAGAGAATGTGAGTTCCCCCATTGCACTCATTTATATAGAATGCATAAGATCTTCAAAATCCTTGCGAAGTTGCTTGTTTGCTGAGCCAAAGATGATATCATCCACATAAATCTGTACCTGTAACATTTTTTCCTTTTCTTTTTCTGAAAGAGTCTGATCAATCTTTCCTCTCTCATACCCGTGTTCAAGAAGAAAAGATGATAGAGTATCATACCATTTTTGTGGGGCTTGATGTAAACCATACAAGGCTTTGTCAAGTTTGTATACCATGTGAGGGAAATCTGAGTCTTAAAAGCCTAGTGGTTGACTCGTGCAGACTTTTTTAGCTATTTTTCCACAAAGAAATACACACTTCATTTCCATTTGATGTATAGTGAATTTCATGGATGGAGAGTATGCAAGGAAAAGTCTTATGGCTTCTAATCTACAACAAGAGCAAACACTTTATCATAGTCTATTCCTTCTTCTTGAGTGTAACCTTGTGCCACCAATCTTGCTTTAATACTGATGACAATGCCCCGGTCATCAGTCTTGTTCTTGTATAGTCATCTGGTACTGATAGGGTATTGTACTTCGGGAAGGTCCACAAGTTGCCATACATCTTGTTTCTTGAACTGGCGCAATTCTTCCTACATTGCCTCGATCTAGCTATTGTCTGGAAGAGGCTCTTTTATATTATTGGGTATAATGTCACATAGAAAGAAAAAAACAATCAGATTTTTGCAATACATAACTTGTTTCTCGTCACCCGCTTATTTAATTCACTAATGATTCTTGACACCAGATGATCCTTTGTTGGACCAAAAGAACCAATGAGCCAAGATCAGAAAACCTCTAAGTCCCACATGATATCACAACAACTGCTAAAGGCTTCATCAGCAGTTCGCCAAGTGCTGAAGACTTCAACAGCTAAAGATCAAGTACTGAAGACTTCAACAGCTGAAGACTAAAGTGCTGAAGCTCAACAGCTGAAGAACACAAGTGCTGAAGCTGAAGACTAAAGTGCTGAAGTCCAACAGCTGAAGAACACAAGTGCTGAAGCTGAAGACCAAAGTACTGAAGGTCAACAGCTGAAGAATACAAGTGCTGAAACTGAAGACCAAAGTACTGAAGTTCAATAGCTGAAGAGTCCACAAGTGCTGAAGATCAACAACTGATGTACAAAGTCTGAAGACAAAGACTGAAGACATCAGCTGATGACATCTACTGAAGTCATCAGCTGATGAAACGTCTGAAGTTCAAGTCTGAAGACCAAGTGCTAAGTTTCAGTAGTTTGTCACAACAGCTGAAGAGTACTTCTTCAGTAGTTGTGTTTATCAGTAGTTTTATGTTTTTACTTTCAGTAATTTTGTAAAACGACTGAAGAGCTTGTTCTTCAGTCGTTGTAGTTTCAGTAGTTTCTTATCAGTAGTTTTGTAATAAGTAAACACTTAGCTTCTTGTAAGAAGATTCAGCTTCTTGACATCTGCAGTAGTTTTAGTGTTTCATAGTTTGTTAATAACGTTTAGATGTCACTATCAAGTGACATCAGCCTATGTCATCTTTCCTTATATAAGGAAGAATGACCTAAATTGTAATTTTGCGAAAGCCATGCCAAAGCGTGTGATTGAATGAAATATTCCTTTTGCAAATTTTCTCTCTATAACTAATTCTGTTCATTGCTATATCTTTGGTATTCTTGCTCGAATTGTGCTAGTTGGTATTCTATTCCGCTGCTGAAAATCATTCGAATCGATCAAACTAGATGCTGAGATCCTATCAAATGATATCAGAGCTGTTTATCATTGATCGATCTAACAATTGATCATTGAAACTGCTCATTTGCTCTAAGTTTGATCGAACTAGCAATTCGCACGAATCTGTTATAGAGATTGGAGTTCTGTCGCTTTTGGCTATTTTAATTGAGGTTCTTAGTGTTTTGAGCTAAATTTTTTTTGCTTATCTTGATTGTTGTCTGAATTTTCGAAAATAACTACCCTTCTAATGAACCACAAAATACTGGTTCCTCAACCAAGCCTCTGATGCTGGTTAGGAATGAGTATAACATTTGGCAACGAAGAATGCTCAATCACCTGTCTGTCATAGTTCAGTTGTTGGACATCCGTGGTACATGGACCACATAAGCCATGGTGATCATCCAGAAACAAATCAGTTGATTCCGAAGAAGAAGGAGCAATACTCTGATGAGTACAAGAAGTTGTTTGAGATTGATGCTAAAGCCCATGGATTCTGGCCATGGCACTAGCAATGAAATCTTCCGGGCTTTGCATCATGAAACTGCTCATGCCTTTGGAATGCACTGAAAGAAGAATTTGGTGCACTAATGAGGTCTTAGCAAAAACAGTGAAATCCTCGCCCAACAGTATGAGACTTTGCTCATAGAAAGTGAGACTCTGACTCAGCAGTTTGAGCGGTTTTCATGTTTATCTCTGAGTTGAAATGGTTAAACATGAATACCAAAGACCAAATGAACCACAGATTCCTCAGATCACTGCCTGAGAGATGGGACACATATACATTGTCCTACGCTCCAGTGCAAATCTGGATAGTCTATCTCTCACCCAACTTCAGGGAAACTGCTTACATTCGAAGAGAGATAGGGCAAAAGGAAATGGTTTCATCTGGTAAGCTCACTGAAGACTTTTACCAGCAACACTGCCTTGGTTGGTCATGAGTCAGAATATGCTTCATCTGAGTCCAGTATGATGAGCATATTGATTTCTCTTCAAACACTTCTGATTCTGCATTGTGAGTGTTGATAGTCAGTTTACTGGGTGTAATAATGACAATCTATGCTTCATCATGGATGATCTCAAGGGATTGCTGATGATGACTTAGAAGAGATGGAATTTTTAGCCAAATGGCCTGATAAATATCATATCTCAAAGTTCTACAAAAGAACTGGAAGAAAGTTCCCAGGACTCTCTGGCAAAGCCAAAGTTGGTTTTGACAAGAGTAAGTTGAGGTGTCACAATGCCACAGGCTTTGACACTTTGCTAGAGAATGTAGATCATCTGGATCTAATTCTCTGCACCCTTTATGACTTTCCCTGGCAATATCAACAACACGAGGGTAACATTCTGTCAATTCTGGTCATCATTCTCAACCATAATCTCCTGCATATTTTGTTCCTCAGGGTCAATGCCATATCCTTACCCTTCTTATCATGTCACAAACCAGTCAGTTTCAAGCCCCCATTGCTCAACAACCACATGCTCTTCCTTAGCCTCAACCATCTCAATCTCATCTCCTCCTCAACCCACAACACAGCTTCTTCACCCCTGGATTTGTTGACTGGAGCAGTTTACCAGATGACATGTCTGGTCATGAACAGCTGTTCACAAGGTGCTAGTCACTGGTGGTGACAGTCCCTCTTGGAATATGGCACTAGGCTCTGGAGTCTGTAATGGTCATCCCAAATGCCTCTCATCCAAGTATCACAGGTATCCTCTGAGCTAAGGCCAAATTATGTTCTGAAACATGCATAGTAGCATGTTTGCCTCTATGTAAGAAGCAAGTATCTTTAACACAAACCAAGAATGGACCATAGAGCTAGAAAAAACATTTCCAAAAGAAACGCTGAGTTTTGTTTTTTGAGTCTATGCTAAAGAGAAAATGATGCATTTATAAACTTAACTGCCAAAATCACTGATGATAAGGCTAGGGAAATGTATCTTTTAGAAATACAAGACTCAAAGAACCCTTGCAATCACCCCAGTAGAGTGTGATCGATGGGTAAATCATGCAAAGGTTTTGACATGCTTCTTATTAATCAATCAGCTTCCCATGTGAGTTTGCATGTTTAATCACACGTGCTCTCCTACAGATTTTGCTTCAAGAGTAGAAGGGAAATCTGATAGAGACAGCAATAACCAATGCCACACCCTCATCATTTTATTCACTTTCTCTGATAGAGCACACCACCAAGTTGCAGTTAGTCTTATTCCCTCGTTGATCCTATCACCTGATCTTGATGAGTTCAAATACTGACACTCACATGAAAAAGAGTTACAACCTCAGGAGTTATTTCTGGAAGTCCGAAAGACTGGAGAGCAATATTTAACCCTAAGTTCAACTCCAACTACTAAACTACTGTCAGCACTAAAGAGAAGAAACCGTCATAAAAGGGTTTGAAGACTGCAGGATCGTTCAAGGGCTTGAACACAATTACAACACAACAACACAATGAGGAGATTAACTAAACTTAATCAAACAGTGAACTAGGTAACCAAAGGTGATGCAGAGAACACAAGTAAAGCAAGAGACAGACAAGAGAGTATAGTTTTCAAGGTAGCAGTATATTGCTTTCTCAAGTTCTTTTACAAGTGTTACAAAGCATATGGAAAGATACAAGAACTTGGAATACTTATACTACAACCTACAGCCGGCTATACTATGAAAGCCAGCTGGATACAATTGACTAGACACTAACAAAATCAATTGTAGGATCAAAAGGCATATCTGCCTTTTGACCTTGTGACTATGACATGCCATAGCTCACATCCTTATACATTACAAAAAGGATAAAGTACATAAAGTAGAAAGTCTCAGACTCAAGACCTCAATGTACAGTTACCAAAAGCATGGACCTTTTCACCAACTCTTGTAAGTTGGTGACTTATCAGAGACGCAGCGGAAAAGGTGCTTTATGGAACAGTACATCAGATAAAGCATGTGTACTAAAAGTCTTCGGAAGAAATCTGTCTTCATAGGTTGAAGCTTCGGAAGACTTTGTCTCTTCAAGCTTCGGAAGACTTCATGTTAGGCTTCGGAAGATATTGGTCTTGGCTTCGGAAGAATTACACTTAGAGTATTTTCTAATGCTTTGTGTAATTCTTCCGAAGCATTCTTCACTTCAGTACTTAGTGCATGTTGCTGAAACACTTAGGCAGTTTTGGGTTGCATCAGACTTCAGGAATCCTTACAAACTCCCCCTAGGCTGATGCTACCAAAACACTAGAAGATCTTTAAATGTTTGTAGTCTTCAGAATAATCAATACCATCCCTTTCTTCATTTGATGGTCAGGATCATCAAGACTCTCATAGTATCTTCTCATTTCAAAGAGATCATGCAGAGGTAAGTTGATTATGTCTTGCCATGAGTAGACATTTTCAACACCTTGATCTCTGATAACATTCCATCTTTCTGGATTGGTAGAGTAAGTCCAGGATAAGATGGTGTCTCGGTTGCTAGAGGAGCCACTTGCATAGGAGTTGATTGGGCTGCCTCATCATGCACTTCCTCAGGTTGATCTGATTCAGCCTGGGGTGTAGAGGTAGATGACTTTGGCTTCTTCTTTTTAGTCTTTGGTTTAGAGGCCATTTTCTTCTTCCTCTTTAATGTCTTTAACTGAGAAGACTGGTCTGCAGCACCATGTTGATCATCAGTGTCTTTCTCAGTTGGTGTTCCTCCCTCACAGGTTCAGAAGGAGAGGGAGTTTGACCCTGTCTTGGATCAGAAGATGAAGTTTGCTGAGGCTCAGCTGGAGGTTCTGGTTCAGGTGTCTCTGGTTGTTCAAACTTGACCTCCACTTCAGGTGGGACTTGACTTGGAAGAGAGTGCAAGTCAATGAGTTCACCACTTTTAATCTTCTGCTTGATTACCCTTATATGCTCATCCATTGTAGATAGAGACATGGGACCAAGTCTCCTTCCGGAGAATCCATATGACTTCAAGAAGCTCATCATTCTTTGTCTGTCAGCAGACTTCTTTGCATTCTTTTGAATGATGGCTCTTGACTTTGCAGCTTCTTCCCTTAGCTTCCTTTTGGTTGTTTTTCTTTCTTTGACTAACTCAAGCTCAAGTTGCTTTAAGTACTCGAACTCAATGAAGTCATAGGACAGGGGAAGAAGTGTATTTGCCTGATAGAAGCCTGTGGCACTCAGGTAGTTTATCATTTTGATTCTATCCTCTTCTTTATCTACCTGAGGTTCTTGTGGAGCCACATCTTCCTGTGCAGGACTTTCTTGAACTGGAGAGAGAGTGGGAGTATGCTTGTGAAGTCTTTTCTGTCTCCTCTCCTCTTTGAATTGGAGAAGTAACCTTGCATCCTCTTTCTCCTTAATCTCTCTTGACACTTCCATGTCAGCCAGTTCATTCAACTCTTCTAAGGGGAGGGAGATGATTTCATCAACATCATAGTTCCTGGTCTGTAAATAATTAATCCTGACTGCCCTTTGTTCATCATTTTGAGTATTTGGTCTGGGGGCAGCCCTGATTGCAGCTTGCATGAATTTTGATGACCCAGAAGAACTTTCTCCCCTTAGCCTCCTTTTCCTCTCTCTCTCTTCCTCCTCAATTTCCTCAGGAGTCATTATCCTTTTCCCTTTGTCACCAACAGACCTTTGTGACTCAGGGTGGATTGAGGCTTGGCCTTCATTGCTTGGTGTAGCTTCCATGCTCTGGCCAGAGAGAGGCTGAGAAACACCTTCACCAGCAGGTGTCTCAGATGGAGTTGGACCTCTGCAGCAGTTTTGATGGTGAGACAAGGGTCTCAGGTTCTGCCACTGGGCCTTCAGCCAAGGTTTCCCCTATGAAACTAATCTTAGGGTCCACCTCAACATCCAGTTGACCGATGACATTGCCTGATTGCCTAAGTCTCCTTCTTAGAGAGAACTCTGCAAGGATCCTGTCTTGGATTCTTTGAGCCAGCCTGTCAGCTTGTCTAGATTTGCTTGGATTGACAAGTGGCATGTTGACTAAATCCAGTCCTTCATAGAAGCTCAGGCTTTGGAACTGAAAGACTTCTTGTTGACCTTGAACTCTGTGAAGTATGAGGCTCTTCTGTCATCATCATACCTCCATCTGATAATGTAGTTGCCAGTTCCATGTGGTGGAGATGAGACAGCCCTTGGTATACCTTCCTCAAAGAGACTCCTGATGAGAGAGTCTATAGAGTCCACATTAATGTGAACTTGAGGAAGTTGCTGAGAATGCACAACAGCAAGTGAGGATGGTGAGTCCTCTATGTCCATTCTCTTTGAAGAACTCCCAGGTTCTGTGGTTGTGATAACATTCTCTCCCCCTTTTTGGTAGCATCACCCACTTGCATAGGTGAGCTGGAGGATAAATCAATCACTTCCACAGGTTCTTGTGTTCCTGGTTGAGCTCTCCTTAAAGGTCTCCCAGCTAGTTTTTCCTGCAGATATGAAATCTGGAGTTGCTGATCATTGACCCTGTTTTGCAGGGTAGTCACCTGAGATTCCAAGTGACTAACCTTAGAGACTAGATAGGTGCATGTTTGTGACAATTGTTGTACCTTTAGTCTCAAATTCCCCTCATCTTCATCAGAAGAATCACTGGGGGATGAGAGGATTGGACCAAAGTCCCTTCTCTCACCACCAGCTTGAGTTTCTTGGCTGCTGGTTTTCCTCTGCTCACTGGCAACCTCAGTTAAGATGCCAATGGGCTGAGTTGCCATGGTTGAGGTCTTAATGATGTAATCACTTTCAAAAGTGAGAGCCTCTTCCATATGGACATCCTGAACAGGTTCAGATGTGTCCACCTCAGTAATAGGTGACTGATGAGGGATAGACTGAGGAGAGTCAGAGGTACTCATCTCTCTTTGAGTAGGGGAGGAGAAGAGAGACTCATGGTACTCACTGAATCCTAAGTCTTCATCAGTGTAAAAGGATAGGTTGGGAATTGGTTGGTTTAGATCCAAAGGCTGGGGATGGTAGCTGTCCCCTGAAGGTTGTTCACTTGAGTGTTGAGACTCAGAGTGAAGGCTTACAGTTGTGGGCTAATGAGCTCATCAGGTTGAGCTTGAGGAACCTCAGCCCTGATAGGTAAAGTAATGGGAGTGGTTTGCTCCTCAGGAGAAGTGGGAGCTCTGGAGTCCACTTCTTCCTGTAAGGTTGAGTATTTGGGGGCCTGCACAGACTCAATAGCCTGAGCAGGGGTTCGTTGGGATTTTCTTTTGTAGGTGATGAATATTGGAGGTTGTGAAGAGGGTAGGAGAGCAGTAGGTGTGGGTTCAACACTAGCTTGGACTGCTATGTTGTCACCTTGAGCAATGAGCTCTAACATTTTTGGGACTAGGGCTGTTTCTACCCCTGAGAAGCCTACAGTTGGCTTCTTCATAATTTTAAAGATGCCGGGCTTCATCTGTCCCAGTTTAAGAATATTGCCTGTTTCCCTCAACTGTGAGCCCAGTTCACAGTTAAGAATGTGTTGAACATATCTAGGAAACATGTAATATTCTAAGGAGTCTAAGTTTGCAAGTAAATTAGTATAAACAAATTGTGAATACCTGAACTTGACCCCCTGAACCATCCATGAACTATAAAGGAGAGATCCTCAGGAATCTGGTCCCATCCACCATGCTTGTTTGATAAGCTGTGGATAACCACATGGAGCAGGTATTTCCACTGGGATGAGACCTTCCCTTTCCTGAAGGTCTTTACAGAGAAATCTCCTTCATAGCCCATCTGCTCGAAGGAATGATTAACCGCTTCTTTTGGAAAGAACACTTCACCTGCTTCATCATCCAGCTGAAGATGTCGGTTGATGATGGCCGGAGTGATGAAAATTGTTCTCCCCTGCACTGTGGCAGACAGTGCCTTCTCCCCATCCATAATGACCTCTTGGCAGGTCTTCCAGAATTCAAGCAAATGATCCTCATATAGAGGAGGATCAATGGTTAGGGAGGTGAAGTAGTGAGACAAAGACAAGAAACGGCAAACCTCTGAGAAATGAGGATCTTTGTCAGAGCATAACAGAGCAACCTGATTGTGTTGTCTGTGTAGCTGCATGGCAAAGTGAGGATCATTTCTGTGTGTAAGGTCAGCCATTGTGAGGTAGCTCAGATGAAGAGAAAAATGGGAAGGAAATTTCAGAGAGAAAGCTTTGGTTTTGGAAGAAAAGCAGATGATAGAAAGGGGGGGAAACCGTTGGGTTTATATGAGAGAGAAGGATTTCAGATAAAGTTTAATGAAAGAGGATAAACTTTGAAATCCGTATGTCGGTCCCACCTCTGAAAAGTAGTTTACCTTTTTGCTCAAAAAGTAGTTTTCTTGAATTCGAAAAGCTTCCGAAAGTAATTTGTCTTCGGAAGTTTGATTGAAAAGCTTCCGAAGCTAAAGTGACTTCGGAAGAATTTTCCTGAGAGTCTTAAAGATTTATGCTTCGGAAGAGAAATAAACTTTTGATGCTTTGTATAAGAATGAACAAAGCTTCCGAAAGTAATTTTTGCTTCGGAAGGAAAAAGTCCTTAAAAATGAATAAGTGTCTAAGTTGAGAATTTTAAGCTTCGGAAGATAAATTTTGACTTCTTCCGAAGGTAAAATCTCTTAGACAGTCATTTATTTTGAAGACATATTTTTCTTCCGAAGGTAAAACATTATCTTCCGAAGTATCAGAAATTTTCAAGAATCTAAGGAAAGTCTTCAAAAAGAGTTTTTCATTCAAAGAAAACATGAGCTTATGAAAGTGATGAACTAGACAACTTAGGACACACATATTTTAAGAAGAAATAATTAGAATATTTTAAGAAAAAAAAAAACTACTCAAAGTTATCATCCCAATAGCTGATATCAGATACTTAAATCTCTGTTCATCAAAAGCTTTTGTGAACAGATCAGCATATTGTTCATCTGTGTGAACTTTGACTAGTTTAATTAACCCCTTTTCATAGTTATCTCTTATTAAATGATACCTGATGTTGATGTGTTTGGTCCTTGAGTGCTGCACAGGGTTCTCAGTGATAGAGATAGCACTGTTGTTGTCTATGTGGATAGGAGTCTCTTTGAAGTTAAATCCGTAGTCTAGCATCTGATTTTGAATCCAAAGCACTTGAGCACAGCAGCTTGCAGCAGCAATGTATTCAGCCTCAGCAGTTGATGCAGACACACAGGTTTGTTTCTTGCATTGCCATGAGACAACCCTTCCACCAAGGAATTGACATCCCCCAGATGTAGACTTTGCAGTCATGTTGCAACCACCATAATCACTGTCTGTATAGGCATACAGATTGAAATTAGAATTCTTTGGATACCATAAACCAAGTGTTGAAGCACCTTTGAGGTATCTTAAAATCCTTTTCACAGTGATTAAGTGAGACATCTTAGGATTAGCTTGATATCTTGCACAAATACATGTAGCAAACATGATATCAGGCCTGCTAGCTGTAAGATACATAAGAGACCCAATCATAGCCCTGTATAAGTGCTCATCTACACACTCCCCCTCAAGATCTGGACCAAGGAGTGGTTTCTGGCTATGGGTGTCTTAGCAGTCTTACAATCAGTCATGTTGAACCTCTTGAGTATATCTTGAATATACTTTGACTGACTTATGAAAATGCCATCTTCAACCTGCTTCACTTGAATTCCCAGAAGAAATTAAGTTCTCCCATTGAACTCATTTCAAATCTATCTTTCATCAGCTTTTCAAAGTCTTTGCAGAGCCTTGAATTGGTTGAGCCAAAGATGATGTCATCCACATATACTTGAACTAGCAGAATGTCGTTTCCTTGTCCTTTGATGAAGAGAGTTCCATCTATAGTACCTCTCCTGTAACCATGTTTACAGAGATACTCAGACAGTGTCTCATACCACTTCCTGGGTGCCTGATGCAGCCCATAGAGAGCTTTGTCAAGCTTGCAGACATAATCAGGATGATCAGGATCTACAAAACCAGGTGGTTGTTTGACATAAACCTCCTCATCAATCACTCCATATAAGAAAGCACACTTTACATCAAGTTGGTAGACCTTGAAGTTCTTGGATGCAGCAAATGCCAGGAATATCCTAACAGCTTCTAGTCTAGCTACAGGAGCAAAGACATCAGTGTAGTCAATCCCTTCTTCTTGTGTGTATCCTTGAACAACTAGTCTAGCCTTGTTCTTGATGATGATTCCTCTATCATCCTTTTTATTCCTAAAAACCCATTTGGTTCCAATGGTAGTCTTCCCATGAGGAAGAGGACAAAGGTTCCAAACTTTCTGTCTTTTGAATTGAAGCAGCTCTTGTTGCATAGCTTCAACCCAACTTCCATCCTTTAGAGCCTCCTCAACTTTCTTTGGCTCTAACTGGGATAGAAAACAAGAGTGAAGACAACATTTGCTTCATGGGTTTGCCCTCTTGTCTTTACCCCGGAGATAACATCTCCAATGATGTTTGTAGTAGGATGAGACTTGTGGATCCTTAGCTGAGGGATCACAGCAAGTTGCTGAGATAGATCCAAATTTGAGAAATTTAGATCTGGTCTTGAAGATTGATCCTCCACATTATCACACTTATCAAGATTAACTTGATCCAATGAGTGTGTGACATCATTGATGTTATCATCTATGGTATGGTTAGCATCAAGAGATTCTTGATCACTTTCACCATCACCATTGTTATCTTCTGCAATTGAGATGTCTTTATCTGGTTGAGAGGCCTCTGAACTGGAATTTGAAGGCATGCCAGATGTATCAGCTGGATCATTTGTGTGCTGATAGAAACCTCATTTGCTGAAGTAGTTCCAACTGGAGCTGAAGGTCTTCCAAGCTCAAATCTTGGATCAGGATCACCTGTATTTAAATTTTCTGCAGATCCTGAAACATGCTCACAAGATTTATTAAAACAGTTGGTAACTAAATCAAGATCAAATAGCCAATCCGGACCAGAACCAGCCACACTGGGAGTGTGCTCATTGAAAGTCACATTGGCTGACTCCTCAATGATTCTAGTTCTGAGATTGTATACTCTATAAGCTTTAGCTTGAGAAGAGTATCCAATGAAGTGTCCATCGTCTGATTTCTCAGCAAACTTGGCAACTTGATCTTTGGTATTCAAGATGGTGCAGGGACATCCAAATGACCTGAGAAAACCAATGAAAGGTTTCCTCTTGTGCCAAAGTTCATAAGGAGTCTTACCATGTGTCTTAACTACTAAGACTCTGTTTTGCACATAGCAGGCAGTATTAACTGCCTCTGCCCAGAAGGTGATAGGCAGTTTAGAGTCAGACAACATAGTTCTTGCAGCTTCAATAAGTGTCCTGTTTCTCCTCTCAGCAACTCCGTTTTGCTGAGGAGTCCTGGGAGCACTGTATTGTCTTGTAATACCCTTTTCATCACAAAATGTATCAAGGATTTGGTTCTTGAATTCAGTTCCTTGATCACATCTTATGGTTTTGACCTTGTGATCACATTGATTCTCAATCTTTAAGATGAAATTCTTTAGAATCTCAGGAGTCTCATCTTTAGTTCTAAGAAAGAAAACCCAAGTGAATCTTGTAAAATCATCTGTGATCACTAGACAGTATAAGGTCCTTCCTAAACTCATTACACTGGTGGGGCCAAAGAGATCCATATGTAATAAGTGTAGGGGAGTAGTGATGGAGTTCTTTTCCTTAGGCTTGTGAGATACCTTGTGTTGCTTCCCTTTCAGGCATGCAACACAATGATCATCACTTGTAAACTCTTTCTTTGGCATTCCAGTTACCAGATCATGTTTAATTAATTTATTCATATTCTTAAAGTTTACATGGCACATTCTTTTATGCCATAGGAAAGACTCATCACTATTTGCTTTAGATAGAAAGCATGAAACTTCTCCAGAGGGAGATGTTTCTTGCAAATCCATCTTGTACATGTTCCCTTTCCTGGGGGCTCTGAGCAGAATATGCTCATGAGGAATGACCACTCCAGGTTTGAGAACAATGCACTCATGCTCAGTGAAGAGCATGTTATGACTCTGATCACAAAATTGAGATACACTCAGAAGATTGTACCCAAGCTCCTTAACAAAGTTTACCTTCTCAATGCTGAGCTTACCATTTGTGACCTTGCCCCTTCCATAAATGTAACCACCTTCATTTCCTCCAAAAGCAACTGGTCCTCCATCAATTCTCTCAAATTATGAAGTAAACCTATCGCCTGTCATGTGCCTGGAACAGCCACTGTCAATTATCCAGACATTCTTGTTTGTCTTGAGCTGTTCCTGCACAAAGAAAATGATTAGTTACATTTGGAAACCCAAGCCTTACTTGTCTTGGGTTCAGTAAGTGTAATAGAAGGTAATGCAACAGTAATAGATCCTATGGTTGTACAGAGGGGATCTTCGGCTGTTGTTGATGGAGAAACCTCAGTCATTTGGTCTTTCTTAGACTTCCACACCACCTTTGGAGTCTTGGACTTGACCTTCAAAACCTTAGAAGCTTTTGGAGCTTCACAAGTTTTAATGACTGATACTTCGGAAGAATCTACAGTCACTGCAGTAGACTTTAGTACTTCGGAAGAACTCCTTTCTTCCGAGACCAACTTTGCTTCCGAAGGTAATTTTCCATTTACCTTCTTCTTTGATTTGGAGCTTCCGAAGGAAACAGACTTTCCTTCCGAAGCTTGAGACTTCTTGAGATTCTTTGAAGTCTTTGTATTGGTCATGTGGATAGTACTTTTAGGATTGTATGGACAATCCTTGGCAATATGAGAAGTACTTTCACACATAACACACAGCATTTTCTTCTTCAAAGAAATCTCCTTTTGAGAGCAAGACTGGCCTTGGTCACATCCCTTTTTCACCTTCATCTTGGTAGATTCAGATACAGTTCCCTTGGGCTGTGAACTGTTCTTGGAATTTGATGGTCCAGGCTGTGCAGCAGTGGTACACAGCAGCTCAGTCTTCTTCTTTGTACTGAGATGATTTGAACATGAACCAGAACTCTTGATAAGAGGCTTTGGTGGATGTCTTCAGTCCTTATTGCTTTGAAACCTGCAGAGATAAACACTTGTTTCTGCTTAGCATCAAAGGTAGCCTTGATTTCTTGAGCCTTCTTTGCTTTCCTTTTGCTCTTCCTGATCAAGTTCTTTCTCTTGGACTTGGTCATCACAGTTAATTTCTTCTCCTCAGAAGGATAGTGGCCCTTGGAGGAATCCTCTTCTTCACTCTTCTCAGAGAGATTCCTCACTATCACTTCTTCATCATCCTCACTTACTGGATCTATGAGAGGAAGCTCATCTTCACAAGTTCCACACCTAGGAGATCTTACAGACAAGATTGTGTGTGGAGGAGCTATCTCATTTGATCCCAGTCCCTGTCTATTTTGATAACAACCTTATTGTGTAGGGATGAGGATATCATGTTCTTGAAGGTCTCTTCTTCAAGAACACTTTTCTCTGCCAGGGCTTTGCTGATCACAAGCTCAGCCTGGCACTTAGTCAACTTAGTGATGAGATCTTGGATCTGAGTTCTAAAATCTGTATGTTCATGTTTTAGTACTGAAATAGTTTTCTCCAAGTCTTCTATCTTTAACTTGTAATCATTTTCAGACTTTCTAAAGTCAGATTTTAATATGTTTAATGACTCAAGATCAGATCTCATCTCTAGGTTGTAGGACCTGTATCTATTTACTTTAGCAATGCATTCAGGGGAGCAAAGATGTTCTAATACCTTGGCTTCATCATGATCAGCCATCAATGCTTGGTTTGGAGAAGCATCCTCCACCTGAAAACTCCAGTCAAATCCTCCCTCTTCAACAGCAACCGCAGCATGTTGCTTTGTCTTCTCAGCCTGAGGGTATTGTTGTGAAGTTTGGTCTGAGTTGTGTTTGACCCCCATTTGCTCTGGGTGCCTTACACTCCCTGGCGAAGTGACCCATAAGGTTACAATTGTAACACTTAACTTTGCTTTTATCCAGGCCAAACTTACCACTGGTAGCATTGCTTGGAAATTTTCTTCCTGTCCTCTTGTAGAACTTCTTGGCTCTGTGAGTGAGAAGAGCCATCTGCTGAACTATCTCCATGTATTCCAGGTCATCTGGATGGATACAGTCTAGATCTTCAAGAGTGAAGAGATAATTTCCACAGCTTTCATCTGCAGACACAAAGGCTTGAGAAGAACTTGTCTCTTGGAATGGGCTCCCTTGAGTAAAGTTCTCCCTTGGTGTCTCCGGGAAGGTGATGAAAGGACCCTTTTGTGAGTTGTCAGGGTAGCATAGGAGATGATGTTGGGGTTCTATGCTGTCCCTTTCAACCACATGAAGGGCTGAACCCATTTGATTGTTAGAGTTGCCAGATGAACCTTGTAAGTTCATCTCCATCTGGTATCCACTGAGAATCCCATATAACTCTGTCAGAGTAAGAGTTTTAAGGTTCTCAGTCCTCTTGATTACCACACAATAGTGTGTCCATTGCCTAGGAAGTGAGGACATGAACTTCCTTACAATGTCTCTGTTCTCAAGAGGAACTCCTCCATCCACAAGGGTATCCACAATCTCAACATACCTGAAGTATTGTTGGGTCATGGTTTCACCTGTTTTAAAGGTGAAATTTTCAAACTGCTGCTTCAGAAGATCTTTCTTGTTCTCCTTGGCTTCAGAGGAGCCTTCATACATCAGCTTCAGTGCATCCCACAGCTGTTTAGCTGTCTTGCACTTCTTAAAACCTCTGTACACAGAGTTTGGAATAGCAGTCTGAAGAGCAGTCATGGCCTTCCTGTCAATCTCTACTCTTTTCCTATCTTCATCTGAGTAGTTGGCCACATCTTTAGGAATCATACCAGCACCGGTAGCAGAGGGGGTGCTAGGTATGAAAGGTCCATATTCAACAGATTCCCACATTCTTGAGTCAAGAGACCTGATGAAGCCTTCCATCCTCATGCACCAGGTGTCGAAGTCATCAAGAGTGATCAATGGGGATTTGTTCATGGTTCCAGTCTCCATATCAGTCTTTGAGATGGAAGCCATTTGAAAAGTTTAGTTTTTGTGTGTGTGAGGGATCTTAAGATGGTTAGATCTTATATCACGAGCCTGAATGCTCTGATACCAATTGCAGGATCGTTCAAGGGCTTGAACACAATTACAACACAACAACACAATGAGGAGATTAACTAAACTTAATCAAACAGTGAACTAGGTAACCAAAGGTGATGCAGAGAACACAAGTAAAGCAAGAGACAGAACAAGAGAGTATAGTTTTCAAGGAGCAGTATATTGCTTTCTCAAGTTCTTTTACAAGTGTTACAAAGCATATAAAGATACAAGACTTGGAATACTTATACTACAACCTACAGCCGGCTATACTATGAAAGCCAGCTGGATACAATTGACTAGACACTAACAAAATCAATTGTAGGATCAAAAGGCATATCTGCCTTTTGACCTTGTGACTATGACATGCCATAGCTCACATCCTTATACATTACAAAAAGGATAAAGTACATAAAGTAGAAAGTTTCAGACTCAAGACCTCAATGTACAGTTACCAAAAGCATGGACCTTTTCACCAACTCTTGTAAGTTGGTGACTTATCAGAGACGCAGCGAAAAGGTGCTTTATGGAACAGTACATCAGATAAAGCATGTGTACTAAAAGTCTTCGGAAGAAATCTGTCTTCATAGGTTGAAGCTTCGGAAGACTTTGTCTCTTCAAGCTTCGGAAGACTTCATGTTAGGCTTCGGAAGATATTGGTCTTGGCTTCGGAAGATATTACACTTAGAGTATTTTCTAATGCTTTGTGTAATTCTTCCGAAGCATTCTTCACTTCAGTACTTAGTGCATGTTGCTGAAACACTTAGGCAGTTTTGGGTTGCATCAGACTTCAGGAATCCTTACAAGACTACTAATATGAAGTCAAGAAAGCAATAGTGTTCCAAATGCGAAGAACAAGTCTTGAGTAGTTCATTCTCTTTAGTTGATGATCACATAAGATGAAAAGAAACCATGTGAAAAATATGTGGTTTGTTCAAATACTTACAGATGATGTTGGTACAAAAGGAGGATCCAACTCAAACATGGACGAGAAATTAAAGAGAAATGGTTAAATGAAACTGAGTTTGAAGGCCACATTTGTACCCACAACATCAAATCCTGTAACCCTTAAGCCAACAAGAATCCAAAAAAGGAAGGGGTTAACGGTACATCTAGGATTGCTCAAAAGAAGAGGTCAACATAGGACCTTATCAACTCCCCAATGCCAATGTGTCTGGAGAGCTACAGCTTTATCCAAAATCAGACTAGCTGGTTATGATGGTTCAACAGCTATTGGAAGAGTTAACCAATTAGATGTTCTATGTTGAAACCACAGAAAAGGAGGTCCAGCCAAAGGATTCCTCTCTTCACCATCTTCTTTCCTCTAAAAGCTGTTGTTTCCCAACAAACCTGTTTCGTTTTACCATCTGTTGATAGAACAGGCCCAAAACCAAAAAGGTTTGATTCTCAAATCTAACTATTTGTTTGTGTTTTGCAGGGTTCCTTCACATGCCATAGAGGCTCTGGTATGTAACAGTGGAGATCCTGCAATGAACAGGAAACAAATCACTTCTTAATGACTACTACTCTCAAGGAAGAAGGGGTTTGTTCATTTGCAATGATGCAAAGGGTCCATCATCGTCAAAGGCTTTGTTTCCAATGGGAAATAAGTTTGATGTTTTAACCCTTTGGAAAATCTCAAGTACAACCTCTTGATTGTCAGTCAAATGTGTGACAAAGGCCATGTTGCTCTTTTCACCAGTCAGACTGTCGGATTCTGTCATCCAAAGTTCTAAGTTTGATTGATAAGGTGTTTTGATGAATACACTCTCCTGAAGGCCAACATGACAGGAAGAGTGTATGCCTTAGATCTTTCCAAAAAAAAGATCTCAAGGCCATCCTTGCCTATTTTCCAAGGCTTCCCCTCAAGAATCTACTCTATGGCATAGAAGGCTGGGTCATGTTTATCTTAAAAACATAATCAGCTGATAAACCATGGTTTAGTAAGGGACTGCCTATGAAGGAGTTCAAATGTGAAGATAACTACACTGCTTGTTTAAAGGAAAACATCACAAAGCTTCATTTCCTCCATAGAAGAACCTAAGTCCACTGCCTGCTTACAGCTTCTTCACATGGATCTCTTTGGTCCTGTGAGAGTGATGAGTATGGCTAAGAAGAAATACTGTCTGGTAATTGTTGATGATTACTCCAGATTTGTATGTACTTTCTTCTTGCATTCAAAGGATGAGCAGCTAGAAGATTATCAACTTTGTGTTGTATGTTGAGAAGCAGTATTCCCTCTTAGTCAAGTGTATTAGAAGTGATAATGGAACAGAATTCAGAACAATACACTTGATGAGTTCTACCTCTCAAGGGAATCAAGAGGCAGTTTAGCATTCCAAGAACTCCTGAACAAAATGGAGTAGTGGAGAGAAGAATAGGACCCTTATTGAAGCTGCCAGGTCCATGTTGGCTGATTCTGGACTGCCAATGACTTTTTAGGCTGAAGCTGTCAATATGCTTGCTATGTACATAATAGAGTTCTAGTAAATCAAAGTTGATGAAGACTCCATATGAAGTTCTTCATCATTTGGCCCCTCTAATTTCATTCTTCAGAGCTTTTGGGTGTCCTTGTTTCATTCTCAAACACGGGATCAACTCCAAAAATTTGATCCTAAGGTGGATGCAGGGTACTTTGTTGGTTATTCATCAACTTGCAAAGCATACAGAGTCTTCAACTGCAGAACAAGATGGTTGAAGAGACTCTACATGTTAAGTTTAATGAATCTCCAAAGGACAAGATTCCACAAAGCCCTGTGGAGCTATTTGATTTGGACATACTGCAATATGTTCCTTATCAAACTCCTGCTGTTGCTCCTGTCAACAGTTCACCACCTGATGGTACTGCTGGTGCTGATGATGATGATGATAGCATACTCACCTCTTCAGGTTTAGTGACCAACTGCCTGTGTCCTCTAAACCTGATGCTCCTGTAGCTTCAGTAGCTTCATCCACAACAAGTGCTGATGAGATTTCTGCATCTTCAACTTCATTTGAGTTGCCACCATCTACATGGTTTCAAGAGTCTACATCAACATCTGTTGCTACTGAAGGTTCTACAAACACTTGCACTGATCTCATTGTTTATCAAGAGCTGAAGAATCACCCATGTCTCAATCATTGGTGATATCAATGCTGGAGTTTCAACCAGAAGTCAATTGTCCAATTTCTGCTTCTATGCTCTCTTCATCAGTCAGCTAGAGCCAAAGAATTATCATGTTGCACTTAGAGACAATGGCTGGGTTGAAGCAATGCAGCTTGAGCTTCTTCAGTTCAAAAAGAAGCAAGTGTGGGAGCTTGTTCCTCTTCCCCCAGGTAAGTGTGCAATAGGCACTAAATGGGTGTTTAGGAATAAAACAGATGAAATGGGCTTATTGTTAAGAACAAGGCCAGACTGGTTGTTCAGGGTTTGCACAAGAAGAAGGTATTGATTATGAGGACCTTTGCCCCTGTAGCCAGACTGAAGGCAATTAGATTGTTCTTAGCCTATGCTGCACTCCACAATCTTAAAGTTTTTCAAATGGATGTTAAAAGTGCATTTTTATATGGTAAAATAAAAGAAGAAGTTTATATGTGTCAACCACTAGTTTGAGGATAATAAACACCCAGAATGGGTATACAAGCTTGATAAGGCTCTTTATGGTTTGAAACAAGCTCCTAGAGCCTGGTATGAGACATTATCTAACTTTCTTCTGCAAAATAATTTCACTAGGCTCCATAGATAAAACCTTATTTATTAAGAAGGTGGATCAGCATAAGCTACTTGTTCAAATTTATGTTGATGATATTATATTTGCATCCTCTGATCCCTAGTTGTGTGATGATTTTTACAAAATTAATGCAAAGGAAGTTTGAAATGAGTGCAATGGGAGAATTACAGTTCTTTCTAGGCTTGCAAATCAAACAAAAAGCTGATGGAATTTTCATTCATCAGTCTAAATATACAAAAGATCTTTTAAATAAGTTTGATTTACAAAACTGTAAGCCTGTTCTACTCCCATGTGAACACCACACAATTGGATATTGATCAGAAAGGTAAAGCTGTTGATGAAACGCTTTACAGATGTATGATTGGGTCCTTGATGTATTTAACAGCTTCTAGACCAGATATTATGTTTGCTACATGTGTTTGTGCTAGATTTCAGGCTGCACCTAAAGAGTCTCATCTGATTGCAGTCAAGAGGATCTTTAGATATTTGCAAGGTACACAATCTCTAGGTTTATGGTATTCCACTGGGCACTCTTGCAAATTAGTTGCTTTCTCTGATAGTGACTATGCAGGGTGTAAGTTAACCAGAAATCAACTTCTGGTGGATGTCAATTCCTAGGCAACTGTTGATTTCTTGGCAGAGTAAGAAACAAACATCTGTTGCTACATCCACTGCTGAAGCCGAGTACATTGCTGCTGCAAGTTGTACATCCCAAGTACTCTGGCTTCAGAATCAACTTTTGGATTATGGCATTACAGAGACTAAGACTCCCTTATTAATGGAGTGCTTCAGCTCTTTGCATTGTCAAAAATCCAGTCCAGCACTCTAGGACCAAACATATAGAAATTAGACATCATTTTATAAGATTGTTTTGAAAAGGGTCTAATTATCCTATGTTTGTGCCTAGTGCTGATGAGCTTGCAGACATTTTTACTAAGCCTTTGGATAGTTCAACTTTCCACAACCTGGTGTTAAGGCTTGGTATGCTGCAGCTAGAATAAGTGACAACTACTGATGATCTCAGTAATAAGTACTGATGATCATTGGTAACCATGTCACATATAAGTACTATGAGTTCTTTTACCCTTAGTAGTTTTTATAACTACTGAAGGCTAAATGCCTCACAAGTACTGAAGTACTTTATCTGTTCTAAACTACTGATGTAGTTACAACTACTGATGCAGTTACAACTACTGAAATCAGTAAAAACAGATAAGTACTGACGTCCTATGAAACACCTAAAAAGCAATGAAAAGTCTGATGAGTAAGTGTTGAGGACAGTATGAAACAGCTGAAAACCTAAGAATTGACGAAAACAGCTGATGAGTAATTTCTCTTCAGTTGTTTCTACAACTGCTGTTTCTAAACACTGAAGCAAGACCACAGTCTTCAGTTTTCACAACTACTGATAACTAATACCAAGTCTTCAGTTGTTTACAACACTGATGGCAAAACACTGTCTTCAGTAGTTTCACAACTACTGATGACAAACACCAAGTCCTCAGTTGTTTACATCATATGAAGTCAAAACCACGACCTTCAGTAGTTTCATAAATACTGATGGTTAACACCAAGACTTCAGCTGTTTCAACGTCTGATGGTCAAAACCAAGTCTTCAGTTGTTTTATAACACCTGATGACAACACCACCACTGTCGTCGTTTTAAACCTCTGAAGGTTAATACCACGTCATCAGTAGTTTCAAACAGCTGATGACCACACCAAAACCTTCAGTAGTTTTCTTTCAGCCTTTTCCTATCCCACCCCTATAAATACCTGTCTTCTTCTCAAACGTTCCATTAGCCGTTCTTCTGACCTTCATACTCTCAAATGGCAACCATGAGTCTAAAACCCAGACATAATTGCGTCGCCTACCTCACGAATCGGCCTTCTGGACAAAGTTTGATCACGCCATAGACCTAATGGCTGATTCTCAGTATAGTACTGCTCTGCTCTTAAACTCGACCATCTACCCAGAGTCACTAAGTCAGTTTTGGTCCAATGCCTACGTTCACACTGATGTGCCTTCCGGCCAAATTTCTGTTCGGTCATTGGTCAACCAAAACAAGTAGAGGTTACACCTGATAGCATTCGTCGAGTGCTAAATTTACAAGATGCTACTGCTGTGACTGAGTACCCGAAGGGCACAACTGATATGTCCTTCATCAACAATGGGTACGACAAATCTTCGAGCTGCTACCATACTGAAGAAGAACTTCCCTGATGCTGAAAGACTGATATTTCATATGGTGAATGTTTGCTTAGCCTCGAAGACATCCTCATGGGATCAAATGTCTTCCCGGTGGCAACAGGTATTATATTCAATTCTAGAACACCAACCTTTAAATTTTTCACAAATTGTGTTTCTAGAAATCAAAGATCTGGCACAGAAACCTGTGGGAAACAGATGGCTATTATATCCCAGGTTTCTGATGGCCATAATTTTAAATGAATTACAAACTGATGGCCTTGTTGGCCTTGGAGTCCCTGCACCAGCTGTTCTAGCTGAGGTATACTCCAGGCATAACTCCGACCAATCTCTCAAAGAAGCTGCCCGTTTGCTCAAACCCAAGCAAAGGGAACCCACAGCTTCAACTGCCAGATCCAAAGTCCCCACCAGCCAAAATCCAAACCCAAACAAGCTAATCAGGGAGATGAGTCCCCTGATGATGCTCCTGTACCACCCAAACAGATAAACCTACTGGTTCAAACCCTCCGTAGTGTTAAAGACTCAACCAGCAACAGCCGCACAGGTATCCTCTCAAAAGGATCCTGTTGCAACCACTTCAGGGGAAACCACATTACTGAGACCTCTCTCACTTGAGGAGGTTATCATTGAAGAGCATCCCTCTCCCCCGATGCAATCAGCTTCTATCCCCTCCCCCATGCAAATGCCCCCCAAAGTCCAACCATTATAATTGCTAATGTGCTGACTCAGCTGCATGCCTCTCCTCCTCCCCTACAACCACCAACAAGGGGGAGAACAACAACAATTGAGGAAGAGGATACACATGCTTCTGACAACCCACAGCATCAGGGTTTAAATGTTCTATCTCCTGGTGTGGATATGGAGATCAGACATCTGGTGAGGCTGCCACCTCTTCTGAATCAGCATATGATCAGACTGAGGTTGGTAATAACTAAGACCTCACCAGAGGCAACAGCTGATGAAGGACAAAGTCCTGAGGCTGGAAGTCCCAGTTCCAAGACAAAGGGGCACATGCTACATCTGGTCTACACCAGTGCATGTACATCCTGCTACAAGCAGGAGGTCAGGTGATTCAGCATCTGCTGATGATGACCTGGGCTTCTTTTATGATGTTCTTGCCCAGAACATAATCCTAGAGGAGGAAGTCAGTAGGCTGCAAAAACTACTTGACCAACTCTCTCAGGGAGAAAGACCATCTGCCACCACATCAACCCAACAGATGGCACCTTCCTCTGAAGGTCACTTAAACACACAGCCACTCAAACAATCTCAGCCACCTGCCTCTGTTTCTGGCACCATTTCTCAGGACCAAACCCCCCTGAGCAAATGGATGCTATCCCTCAAAATCCCCTATCTCTCATCACACCACAGATAACTGAACTTGTCATTAAAACTGTTGATGAGAGACTTTCTTCTGTCTTACAACCTATGGTGGAGGATGTACTGAGCCAAAAGCTTTCTGCTGATCAAACCCTTAAAACCAATGCACCCAAAAGGGGGAGATTCCAGCAGTGAAAGCTAAAAGAAAGAGGATGGAGAAGGAGAAAAGAAAGAGAAGGACAAAGAAGTGGAAATAGAGAAGGACTGTGTGTATGAGACCGAAAAGAGAAGGAGAATGGAATGAGAAGGGAGCTGAAAAGGAGAAAGTACATGAAAGTCAAAGGACTTTCATGTCACATATAAGAAAAAGAAAAGTGCTGAAAAAGAAAAACTTGAATGAAATGGTTAAAGAGGCTGATGCTGAACACAGCAGATCAATGGACAATATCATTGATCAGCTGTTTAGGCAAGGTTTCAATACTGAAAAGCTGGACTCTGAAATAAGAAGATTAGAGATCAAGAGATTCAACAAAGATGGGCCAGCTACAGCAAATGGATAGAGAAGACTTGAGATCATGATCAGATTTATCAGCAAATACCTTGGGAGATCATTGATCGAAATAAAATCATGGACCAGGACAGCATCTTGGCCATAACCTCCAAGATATGTTCGTCTGAGGCATATACTAAGGGATTAGTAATAGAAGCTTTGAATGAAGCAGGAGCAGGGAGCAGGACTGAGCTAGCCAAACACTCAAAAGCCACACTCACCTCCAAAATGCTAACTCAGCCTGTCAACATTCCCTCTCCAAAACAACCACAACCACAACCCACAAAACCAACTCCCTTACCCTCAAAACCAACAGCCGATGATGCACCTAAGCAGAAGAAGAGAAAGGTGTTGAGGCTGAAAGAAGAAGAAGAAGATGATGAAGACAGGCTGCCGATCTCAGCTGTTCTGCAGTTGCCTAAGGCCAAAGATCTCTCTCTTGCAATAACTCCTGAGCAACAAAGAGATGCAATCAAGTGAAATTGGAAGAAGAAGAACAACACAGATTGCACGATGAAGAGTTATTGAGGAGTAGATAAAGCATATGCAGCCACTTCCTCCATCATTAATATGAAAAAACAAGCTCAGAGGATTTATACTCTTAGACATACTTTTCAGTATGTGAAAGAAAGAGTAAGAATTTGGCCTGATCCCAGGGTGGCTCATAGAATACAAAAGAAAATATCCCTCAGAGATACAATGGGCAAGTGAAAAGATTGTAGATGAAGTGATCTCCTTAGCCCTTGTAGTCTCACCCTGGGAAATCCTGGAAGATTTCAAAAAGGCCTACACCTCAAACATGCCCCCCAAAAGATGCTGGAGAACAGAATGATCAAAAAGGGGCTGGTGTATAAGAGGCTGAATGAGATCAGAAAGGATGAGTTACCACTGCTGTTAGAAGGTCATCATCCTGATGAATTTGCTTACAGACAGATTACAATAGTGGTACTCAAAAATGGAAAACAGTCAAATTCCTGTCTGAGTACTATGGGCCAGAAGGATTCTTCGATGGTGAGGCAGAGGAGCTCACCATGGAGGAACAAATTGTATTTTTGGAGGCCTACACCAGGGAATCCTACAAGCTCATAGTTGGAAATGAGTCTCATGGATGGGGGAACAGCTCAGTGTCCAATTCCCCAATACAGAGCTCCCATCCATACATTGCCAACCAAATCATCAGAGACTCATTCCCAGGCCAGTGCTTATATGGGTCATCTTCTCAACTGATCAAGAAGGAAAAAGACCAACCATTCTGCCAACAATAAGTGGGAAAATAAATCAATTAGAGGTTTTGGCTGCATTGGTTCAGGGGGAGTTTGTTGGACCAAAAGAACCAATGAGCCAAGATCAGAAAACCTCTAAGTCCCACATGATATCACAACAACTGCTGAAGGCTTCATCAGCAGTTCGACAAGTGCTGAAGACTTCACAGCTGAAGATCAAGTACTGAAGACTTCAACAGCTGAAGACTAAAGTGCTGAAGCTCAACTTGAGAACACAAGTGCTGAAGCTGAAGACTAAAGTGCTGAAGTCCAACAGCTGAAGAACACAAGTGCTGAAGCTGAAGACCAAAGTACTGAAGGTCAACAGCTGAAATACAGTGCTGACTGAAGACCAAGTACTGAGTTAAACAGCATAAGATTCCACAAGTGCTGAAGATCAACAACTGATGTACAAAGTCTGAAGACAAAGACTGAAGACATCAGCTGATGACATCTACTGAAGTCATCAGCTGATGAAACGTCTGAAGTTCAAGTCTGAAGACCAAGTGCTGAAGTTTCAGTAGTTTGTCACAACAGCTGAAGAGTACTTCTTCAGTAGTTGTGTTTATCAGTAGTTTTATGTTTTTACTTTCAGTAGTTTTGTAAATGACTGAAGAGCTTGTTCTTCAGTCGTTGTAGTTTCAGTAGTTTCTTATCAATAGTTTTGTAATAAGTAACACTTAGCTTCTTGTAAGAAGATGTCAGCTGCTTGACATCTTCAGTAGTTTTAGTGTTTCAGTAGATTGTTAAATAACGTTAGATGTCACTATCAAGTGACATCAGCCTACGTCATCTTTCCTATATAAGGAAGAATGACCTAAATTGTAATTTTGCGAAAGCCATGCCAAAGCGTGTGATTGAATGAAATATTCCTTTCGCAGAAACTTTCTCTCTCTATAACTAATTCTGTTCATTGCTATATCTTTGGTATTCTTGCTCGAATTGTGCTAGTTGGTACTCTATTCCGCTGCTGAAATCATTCGAATCGATCAAACTAGATGCTGAGATCCTATCTCCTTATTATTATGTGAGTGAATTGCGTCACAGCAATAGATTACATCAAGGTCGAGCATACAGAATCATCTTGGTGTAACACCTCAGTTGTGATTGGAGAAGGTGAAAGTCATCAAAGCTTCACAAGATCTACTTCAACTCAGCAGCCTTGAAGACTTTCATCTTTGGATTCTCTCATGTTCATTGGTACTGTGTATAGTGTCTTGATTCTGCCTTTAGGCGATGTTCTTTAAATGAAAGAAGGTGTACTAACCAACCTCATTGAAACACTATCATTTTGTGGTTCTGTCCTGATAGGATCAGCTTGCAATGAACTCTCTTCGTCAAGTTAATCAGAGAGTCGATGAATCATAGGATACATCTCTTCTTTCTACTGATACAAATGATCTAGCTAATTGTGTTACCAAATAGTTGACAATTAAGATCAAATGATCTGTAAATGAGTCAATATCAAAAAAACTAATGAGCCCATTAATTGTTTTTAGAAATGAAGCTCATTGAATTGAACATTTGTTGATTCATCAATATGTCTAATATAGGATTAAAATTTTTGTTAGCTAAGACAGAGGATAAACCTATAAATAATCCTGATCAATACATAGGATTAAATTTTCCCAAATGGTCTCTGGTGTTTAATATTAGAGAGGACTACCAATGACTTGAAAATCCAATAAGGTTTTTCTGTGAAAAAGGTCATAAGGAGTCTTATTTCTTTGCTTGACTATCAAAGTTTTGATTTGCACAAAGCCTGATGTGTTGACTTACTTCTACCCAAAAGGTATTGTCAGGATCAGTGATC
Organism: Flaveria trinervia; assembly: GCA_025506515.1. NCBI lineage: Eukaryota > Viridiplantae > Streptophyta > Magnoliopsida > Asterales > Asteraceae > Flaveria > Flaveria trinervia. Next base: position 75,364,459 of record CM046448.1, read on the forward strand.
ACAAGTTTGATGTAATAGAGCGTAACGTAGCGGAATAAGAACAAGAATTAGACAAATTGTAGCAAGAATTTGATACTCGTATGCATTAAGAACAAATACGGTTATAACGAGAGAATATATTCTGTAACAAGGAATGTTTCATTATATTGAATATTTCTGATCAAATCATTCATTTATTACAATAGGTTGACACTCCTTATATAGAGTGCAATCGCTGCTGTTATCACGGGAAGTGACAACTGGCAGATCTATTACAAAAATAACTAACTCTTAACAAACTACTGAAATGTTCACAACTACTGAGAACATATCAGAGTGTTAAGTACAAAATAAGAAACTACTGATAAGAAACTACTGAAACTACAACGACTGAAGAACAAGCTCTTCAGTCGTTTTACAAAACTACTAATAATATAAAACTACTGATGAGCACAACAACTGAAGAAGTATTCTTCAGCTGTTGTGTCAACTACTGAAAAGATAAAACATAAAACTACTGAAAGGTAAACCGTCACAACTACTGAAGAAGACCTCTTCAGCTGTTGTGACAACGTCTGATACTTTGGTCTTCAGCACTTGTGTCTTCAGACTTTGTCTTCAGCACTTGTGTCTTCAGACTTTGTCTTCAGCACTTGTGTCTTCAGACTTTGTCTTCAGCACTTGTCTTCAGACTTTATCTTCAGCACTTGTCTTCAGACTTTGTAATCAGCTGTTGTCTTCAGCTGTTGTGGTCTTCAGTAGTTGTTTGTGACGTCTGTGGGACTTAAAGGTTTTTCTGATCCGGCTCATTGGTTCTTTTGGTCCAACAAACTCCCCTTGAACCAATGCAGCCAAAACCTTTAACTTTATTGAGGTCCCACTTATTGTTGGCAAAATGGTTGGTCTTTTTCCTTCTTGATCATTGAGAAGATGACCCATATAAGCACTGGCCTGGAAATGAGTCTCTGATGATTTGGTTGGCAATGTATGGATGGGAGCTCTGTATTGGGGAATTGGACACTGAGCTGTTCCCCCATCCATGAGACTCACTTCCCATGTATAAGCCTGTAGGATTCTCTGGTGTATGCTCTGAGAACATAATTTGTTCTTCCATGGTCAGGTTCTCGGCTTCACCATCAAACAATCCTTCACGCCCATACAGCTCTGAGATGTACTTGGCCTGTTTACCATTTTTGAGCTCAACTGTTGTAATCTGTCTGTATGCAAACTCATCAGGATGAGTCCCTTCAAGTAACAGACTGAGCTCATTTTGTTTGAAGTTCTCAAGCCTCTTGTAGACTAACCCCTTTTTAATAATTCTGTTCTCTAACATCTTTTGGGGTGGCTGTTTAGTCTCATAGGCCTTCTTGAAATCTTCTACAATCTCCCAGGGTGATACTACAAGGACCACTGTGATCTCTTCATCTACGATCCTTTTTACTTGGCCCTTGTATCTCGAAGGAATGTCTTTCTTTACAATCCTGTGAGCCACCCTAGGATCAGGCCATACTCTCACCTTTTCCTTCTGATATTGAAATGTGTTGGCAAGGGTGTACACCTCAGAGCTTCTTTCTTCATACTTATTATTGATGAAGAAGCAGCATAAGTTTTGTCGATGCTTTTCAACATCTCATCATCATGAAGCCTTTGCTGCTCTGCTTCTTCAATCTTTACTCTCACAGTTTCCATCTGTGAGGTGGGAGTGATGGGCATGGGTTTGGCTTTAGCCAATGTTAGGACTGCAGACAGAGGCAGCCTATCTTCTTCCACATCATCCTCTTCTTCTTCTTCTTCTAGCCTCAACACCCTTCTCTTCTTCTTCTTGGGTGCATCATCGGCTGTTGGTTTAGAGGGTAAGGGAGTTGGTTTTGTGGGTTGTGATTGTGGTTGTTTTGGAGAGGGAATGTTGACAGGCTGAGTTAGCATTTTGGAGGTGAGTGTTGCTTTTGAGTGTTTGGCTAGCTCAGTCCTGCTCCCTGCTCCTGCTTCATTCAAAGCTTCGACTACTAACCCTTAGTGTATGCCTCAGACGAACAGATCTTGGAGGTTATGGCCAAGATACTGTCCCTGGTCCATGATTTAATCTCGATCAATGATCTCCCAAGATATTTTGCAATGAATCTGATCATGATCTCTAGTCTCTCTCTTTTAATGCATCATAACTGCCCATCTTGAGTTATTTCTTCAACTTCAAGTCTCCTGATCTCTGAGTCAAGTTGTGCAGTATCGAACCTTGTCTATAGAGTTGATCAATAATGGCATCCATTGATTTACTATGTTAGCATCTGCCATTTTGATCATCTCATCGAGTTGGAGCTCTTTCTCTTTTCCTTCACCCTTCCTCTTCTTATATGTGACATGAAAGTCTTTGTGACTTTCACTCACTTGATCATTTTTGTTCCCTTCACAGACTCCTCTTCCTCTCAGTTTCCTTCTCTTTCAGTTTGCTCTTCCTCTTTGCTTTCACACTGACTGACTCTCCCCCTTTTTGGTTGCATTGGTTGCAAGGGTTTGAGTAGCAGAAAGCCTTGTGCTCACAATCTCCTCCACCAGGGTTGTATGATTGGGGAAGCCTCTCATCCATGTTTTTGATCACAATGTCGTGATTATTGGGGTGATGAGAGGTAGGTTTTGCTGAAAGATAGCAACTGTTTGCTCAGAGGGGTTCTGTCCCTGAGAAGTGCCAGAACAGAGGCTGGTGGCTTGGGAGTTTTGAGTGGCTGAGTGTGTGGAGACCTTCAGGTGAAGGTGCCATCTGTGGGTTTATGTTGGTGGCAGATGGACTTGCTCTTGAGAGAATTGGTCAAGTAGTCTTTGTAGTCTACTGACTTCTTCCTCAAGAATTGTGTTCTGGGCCAGAACATCAAAAAGAAGCCCAGGTCATCATCAGCAGATGCTGAATCACCTGACCTCCTGCTTGTAGCAGGATGTACATGCACTGGGTGTAGACCAGTTTTAGCATGTCCCCTTTTTCTTGGAACTGGGGACTTCCAGCCTCAGGACTATGTCCTTTCATCAGCTGTTGCCTCTAGTGAGGTCTTAGCTATGTTACCAGCCTCATTCTGATCATGTGCTGATTCAGAAGAGGTGGCAGCCTCACTAGATGTTCTAATCTCCATATCCACACCAGGAGATAGAACATGTAAACCCCGGTGCTTTGGGTTGTCAGAAGCATGGTGATCCTCGTCCTCAAGCTGTGGTTCTCCCCTTTGTTGGTGGTTGTTGGGGAGGAGGAGAGGCATGCAGCTGAGTCAGCACGTTTGCAATGATAATGGTTGGACTTTGGGGGGGGTTGCATGGGAGATGGGGTAAAAGCAGTGTGCACCTGGGGAGAATGGTGCTCTTCAATGGCAATCTCCTCAAATGAGGAAGATCCCAGATTTGTGGGTACCCCTTCTGTGGTTGCTGCAGGCTCCTTTTGAGAGGAATCCTGAGCGGTTGGGCTGGAGAGTCCTTATATCCACTAGGGGTTATAACCAGTGGATATAGCCTGCGTTGTGTTGCAGGGGCATCCTCAGGGGACTCATTTCCCTGAGTAGCCTTTTTGGTCTTCTTTTTAGTGGGTTTGGTGGGGACTTTGTTTGGAGGTGGTGGTGTGGGTTCCAGCTGCGTGGGTTTGCGCAGCTTGGCAGCCATTTTGAGTGATTGGTCAGAGTTGTGCCGGGAGTATACTTCAGGCAATACAGCCATAGCAGGGACTCCCAGGCCAACAAGTCCCTCAGCTTGAAGCTGGTTTTCAATTATGGCCATTATGAACCGAGGATATAATATCCAACGGTTAGCAGTTTTTTTTTGGGCCATATCCTTGAGCTCTAAAAATAGTATTTCAGAAAAATTTAAAGGTGTTGCTCAAGGATGGAGTACATTACCTGTTGCCACCTTGTGGACATTTGATCCCATGATGAAGTCTTGGAGCAAGGCATACATTTACCATATGAAATATGAGACGTTCGGCATCCAGGAAATGTTTCTTCAGTAAGGTAGATGCACTCAGGTTACCCTGGTATCCATGGTGGGCAAATGATTGATCTGTTGTGCCCTTTGGATAACCAGTTGGGAAAGTGGCATCATCCAGATTAAGGGTTTGGCGAAGAGTGTCTGGAGTGATGACCACTTTTTGGCCATGGACAAACGATTGAAGAGACTCTGTGTCGTTCTCCTCAGAGACCAGGTGACGTTTGTCCAGAATTGGTTAGGGATTCGGCATATATGGTGGGGTTTACCAGAAACGCCGTTTTGTAGGGTGACTGAACCATTAAATCAATGGCGTTGTGAAACTTGGTCCAGTATGGCGATTTGGTGAGATGTGCGACACAGTTGTGTCGTGGTTTTAGTTGCATGGTCGCCATTGATGAAGAGAGGGTAGAGAGTTTTTTGAACGTTAGGTTTGAGAAGAGAAGATAAAAACTCTGAAGGTGGGATAAGGTATTTAAAGGGTCGGGTTAGAAAACGACTGAAGGTTTTGGTGTGAGTCATCAGTTGTTGAAACTACTGATGACGTGGTATTAACCGTCAGACGTTGAAACAGCTGAAGTCTCTGATTTAGTCATCAGTAGTTATAAAACTACTGAAGACAGTTTTGACTTCAGGTGATGAAACAACTGAAGACTTGGTATTAGTCATCAGTAGTTGTGAAACTACTGAAGACAGTGGTTTTGTCAGCAGTTGTTGTAAACAGCTGAAGACTTGGTGTTAGTCTTCAGTAGTTGTAAACTACTGAAGACATGGTTTTGGCTTCAGTTGTTTTGAAACAGCAGTTGTAGAAACAACTGAAGAGAAATTACTCATCAGCTGTTTTCGTCAATTCTTAGCTTTTCAGCTGTTTCATACTGTCCTCAACACTTACTCATCAGACTTTGCATCTGCTTTTCAGGTGTTCATAGGACGTCAGTACTTATCTGTTTGTACTGATTTTAGTATTGTAACTACATCAGTAGTTGTAACTACATCAGTATAGAACAGATAAAGTACTTCAGTACTTGTGAGGCATTTAGCCTTCAGTAGTTATAAAAACTACTGAGGGTGAAAGAACTCATCAGTATTATATGACATGGTTACCAATGATCACCAGTACTTATTACTGAGATCATCAGTAGTTGTCACTTATTCTAGCTGCAGCATACCAAGCCTTAACACCAGGTTGTGGAAAGTTGAACTATCCAAAGGCTTAGTAAAAATGTCTGCAAGCTCATCAGCACTAGGCACAAACATAGGATTAATTAGACCCTTTTCAAAACAATCTCTTATAAAATGATGTCTAATTTCTATATGTTTGGTCCTAGAGTGCTGGACTGGATTTTGACAATGCAAAGAGCTGAAGCACTATCCATTAATAACGGAGTCTTAGTCTCTGTAATGCCATAGTCCAAAAGTTGATTCTGAAGCCAGAGTACTTGGGATGTACAACTTGCAGCAGCAATGTACTCGGCTTCAGCAGTGGATGTAGCAACAGATGTTTGTTTCTTACTCTGCCAAGAAATCAAACAGTTGCCTAGGAATTGACATCCACCAGAAGTTGATTTCCTGGTCAACTTACACCCTGCATAGTCACTATCAGAGAAAGCAACTAATTTACAAGAGTGCCCAGTGGAATACCATAAACCTAGAGATTGTGTACCTTGCAAATATCTAAAGATCCTCTTGACTGCAATCAGATGAGACTCTTTAGGTGCAGCCTGAAATCTAGCACAAACACATGTAGCAAACATAATATCTGGTCTAGAAGCTGTTAAATACATCAAGGACCCAATCATACATCTGTAAAGTGTTTCATCAACCACTTTACCTTTCTGATCTGTATCCAGTTGTGTGGTGCTGCACATGGGGTAGAACAGGGCTTACAGTTTTGTAAATCAAACTTTTCCAAAAGATCTTTTGTGTATTTGGACTGATGAATGAAAATTCCATCAGCCTTTTGTTTGATTTGCAAACCCAGAAAGAACTGTAATTCTCCCATGGCACTCATTTCAAACTTCTGTTGCATCAACTTTGTAAAGGCATCACACAACTGAGGATCAGAGGATGCAAAAATAATATCATCTACATAAATTTGAACAAGTAGATTATGCTGCCCAGCTTTCTTAATGAATAAAGTCTTATCAATGGAGCCTCTAGTGAAATCATTTTCCAGAAGAAAGTTTGATAATGTCTCATACCAGGCTCTAGGAGCTTGTTTCAACCCATAAAGAGCCTTATCAAGCTTATACACCCAATTAGGATGTTTATTGTCCTCAAAGCCTGGTGGTTGACATACATAAACCTCTTCTTTAATTTTCCCATACAAAAATGCACTTTTGACATCCATTTGAAAAACTTTAAGTTTTTGATAAGCAGCATAAGCTAAAAACATCGAATTGCTTCCAGTCTGGCTACAGGGGCAAAGGTTTCATCATAATCAATACCTTCTTCTTGTGCAAACCCCTGAACAACCAGTCTGGCCTTGTTCTTAACAATAAGCCCATTTTCATCAGTTTTGTTCCTAAACACCCATTTAGTGCCTATTGCACACTTACCTGGAGGTAGAGGAACCAGTTCCCACACTTGCTGTTTCTTGAACTGAAGAAGCTCAAGCTGCATGGCATCAACCCATCCATTGTCCTTTAAAGCAATGTGATAATTCTTTGGCTCTTGCTGACTGATGAAGAGAGCATAGAAGCAGAAATTTGACAATTGACTTCTTGTTGATACGCCAGCAGTGATATCACCAATGATTTGAGACATAGGGTGATTCTTCAGATCTTGATACACAATGAGATCTGTGCAAGTGTTTGTAGCAGGCTCAGCAGCAACAGATGGTGATGGTGAATCATTTCCTTGAAACCAATCAGTGGATGGTAATTCAAAGGAAGTTGAATTTGAAGAAATCTCATCAGCATTTGTTGTGGATGGTGCTACTGGAGCTACAGGAACATCAGGTCTAGCTGAATCAGGCAGTTGATCACTAAACCTGAAGAGGTGAGTACTGCTATCATCATCATCATCAGCACCAGCAGTACCACCAGGTGTGAACTGTTGACAGGAGCAACAGCAGGAGTTTGATAAGGAACATATTGCAGTATGTCCAAATCAAATAGCTCCACAGGGCTTTGTGGAATCTTGTCCTTTGGAGATTCATTAAACTTAACATGTAGAGTCTCTTCAACCATCTTTGTTCTGCAGTTGAAGACTCTGTATGCTTTGCAAGTTGATGAATAACCAACAAAGTACCCTGCATCCACCTTAGGATCAAATTTTTGGAGTTGATCCCGTGTGTTGAGAATGAAACAAGGACACCCAAATGCTCTGAAGAATGAAATTAGAGGGGCCAAATGATGAAGAACTTCATATGGAGTCTTCATCAACCTCTGATTTACTAGAACTCTATTCTGTACATAGCAAGCTGTATTGACAGCTTCAGCCCAAAAAGTCATTGGCAGTCCAGAATCAGCCAACATGGACCTTGCAGCTTCAATAAGGGTCCTGTTCTTTCTCTCCACTACTCCATTTTGCTCAGGAGTTCTTGGGATGCTATACTGCCTCTTGATTCCCTTTGATAAGTAAAACTCATCAAGTGTGTGGTTTCTAAATTCAGTACCATTATCACTCCTCACACACTTAACTGGTAGGGAATACTGCTTCTCAACGTGTAACACAAAGTTCATAATGGACTGTGCAGCCTCATCCTTTGAATGCAAGAAGAAAGTCCATACAAATCTGGAGTAATCATCCACAATTACCAGACAGTATTTCTTCTTAGCCATACTCATCACTTTCACAGACCAAAGAGATCCATGTGAAGAAGCTGTAAGCAGGCAGTGGACTTAGGTTCTTCTATGGAGGGAAATGAAGCTTTGTGCTGTTTTCCTTTTAAACAAGCAGTGCAGTTATCTTCACACTTGAACTCCTTCATAGGCAGTCCCCTTACTAAACCATGGTTTATCAGCTGATTCATGTTTTTGAGATTAACATGACCCAGCCTTCTATGCCATAGAATAGATTCTTGGGGGGAAGCCTTGGAAAATAGGCAAGGATGGCCTTTGAGATCTATTTTCTTGGAAAGATCTAAGGCATACACTCTTCCTGTCCTGTTGGCCTTTAGGAGAGTGTGTTCATCCAACACCTTATCAATCAAATTTAGAACTTTGGATGACAGAATCCGACAGTTCTGACTGGTGAAAAGAGCAACATGGCCTTTGTCACACATTTGACTGACACTCAAGAGGTTGTACTTGAGATTTTCCACATGGTTAACATCATCAAACTTTATTTCCCCATTGGAAACAAAGCCTTTGCCGATGATGTAACCCTTTGCATCATTGCCAAATGACACAACCCCTTCCTTTTGAGAGTAGTCATTAAGAAGTGATCTGTTTCCTGTCATATGCATGGATCCTCCACTGTCTACATACCAGATGCCTCTGAGGTATGTTGAAGAACCCTGCAAAATACAACAATTAGTTAGATTTTGAGACCCAAACCTTTTGGTCTTGGGCCTGTTCTCATCAACAGATGGTAAACTAACATGTTTGTTGGAAACAACAGCCTGAGAGGAAAAGCTGGTGAAGAAAAGGAATCCTTTGGCTTGACCTCCTTTTCTGTGGTTTCAACATAGGAACATCTAATTGGTTAACTCTTCCCAATAGATGTTGAACCATCATAACCAGCTGTGTCTGATTTTGGGATAAGGCTTTCAGCTCTTCAGACACATTGGCATTGGAGTTTGATAAGTTCCTATGTTGCACCTTCTTCTTTTGAGCAATCTCAGCTGTTACCTGTTTAACCCCTTCCTTTTTGGATTTCTGTTTGGACTTGGGGTTACAGGATTTGATGTTGCTGGTACAAATGTGGCTCCAAACTCAGTTTTCATTTTAACCATTTTCTCTTGAATTTCTTCTTTATGTTTGAGTTTGGATCCCCTTTTGTACCAACAATCATCTGTAAGATGATTGAACAAACCACATACTTCACATGGTTTCTTCTTCATCTTATGATGATCATCAACTAAAGAGGATGAAACTACTGAAGACTTGCTCTTCAGTACTTGGAAGCATTATTTGCTTTCTTGACTTCCTCTTTAGTAGTCTTCAAACTCTTTCTACTGACAGTTTTCTTCTCTTCAGTGCTGACAGTAGTTGGAGTTTGAACTTCAGGTGTTAAATCTTGCTCTCCAGTCCTTTCAGGACTTTCAGAAATAACTCCTGAGTTGATCATCTCTTTTATCATGTGAGTGTCAGCAGTAGAACCATCAACATCAGCTGATGGGTTCTGAGAGGCTTAGTGCTGACTTCAACTTTTGATGATGCTCTATCAAAAAGTGAATCACATGATGAGGTGGATTGGTTATTGCTTTCTCCATCAGATTTCACTTCTGCTCTTGAAGCAAAATCTGTAGGAGGAGCAGTGTGATTGTAACCAATACCAAACTTCACATTGGAAGCAGATTGCTTACTAAGAAGCATTTCAAAACCTTTGCATGATTGTACCCATCGATCACACTCTACCTGGGTGACTGCAAGGTTTCTTTGAGACTTCTCTGGTCATCCAGAATAACCTCTAGCTTAGCCTTTTCATCATTTAATTGGCATTTAAGCTTATAAATCTCATCATTTTTACTATTAAGAGCAGACTCAAACTCAGCTTTTCTTTTGGAAATGGTTTTCTCAAACTCAAGTTTTTGATTTATTAATGCTACATTTGCCTCTCTAATGGAGACAAAGGCAGCAATGCATGATTCAGAACATAACTTGGCTTTAGCCTCTGAAGATACCTGAGTTACCTGTGAAGATGATGCATTTGAGCAGGAACCCTCAGTAGACTCCAGGGCCATGAGAGCCAGATTCCCAAAAGGACTGTCACCACCATGTTGACCAGCACCTGTGAACAGTTGTTCATGACCAGACATGTCATCCGGTAAACTGCTCCAGTCAACACCTCCAGGGGTGAAGAAGCTGTGTTGTTGAGGTTGAGGAGGTTGATGAGATTGAGATGGTTGAGGTTCTGGTAGTGCATGAGGTTGTGGTACTATAGGAACTTGAACTTGATTTGACTGTGGCATGTAATAACAAGGGTAAGATATGCATTTGACCCTGAGGAACAAAATATGCAGGAGATTGTGGTTGAGAATGATGACTAGAATTGACAGGATGTTGCCCTCTGTGTTGTTGACTATTGCCAGGGAAAGTCACAAAAGGTGCAGAGGAATTAGATCCAGATGATCTGCATTCTAGCAAAGTGTCCAAGCCTGTGGCATTTGTGACACTTCAACTTACTCTTGTCAAAACCAACTTTGGTTTTGCCAGAGAGTCCTGGGAACTTTCTTCCAGTTCTTTTGTAGAACTTCTGAGATCTGATATTTATCAAGGCCATTTGGCTCAAAATATCCATCTCTTCTAAGTCATCATCAGCAATCCCCTTGAGATCATCCATGATGAAGCATAGATTGTCATTATTACATCCAGTAAACTGACTATCAACACTCACAAATGCAGAATCAGAAGTGTTTGAAGAGAAATCAATATGCTCATCATACTGGCATTCAGATGAAGCATATTCTAACTCATGACCAACCAAGGCAGTGTTGCCTGGTACAAAGTCTTCAGTGAGCTTTCCAGATGAAGACAGTTTTCGTTTCTGTTCTATCTCTCTCTCAAATGTGAGCAATTTCCCATGGTTTGGGTGAGAGATAGTTTGTCCAAATTTGCACTGGAGCGTAGGACAATAGTAATGTGTCCCATCTCTCAGGCAGTGATCTGAGAAATCTGTTATTCATCTGGCTATTGGTGTACTCATGTTTGACCATTTTTAATTCAGAGATCAAACAAGAGAACCGCTCGAACTGTTGAGTCAGTGTCTCACCCTTCCTATGAGAGAATGTCTCATATTGTTGGGCAAGGATTTCTCTATTATTTGCCAAGACCTCATCTGTTCCTCCAAATTGTTCTTTCAAGGCATTCCAGAGGTCATGGGCAGTTTCATGATGCATTAGCCCAGAATAGATTTCATTAGGCAGTGCCATGGCCAGAATTCCATGGGCTTTTGCATCAATCTCAAACAACTTCTTATCCTCATCTGAGTATTGCTCCCTCCTCTTCGAACCATTTGATTGGTTTCCGGTTATTCACCATAGGCTTGTGTGGACCATGTACCACTGATGTCCCAAACCTGCGCTGTTAACAGACAGGTGATGGAGCATTCGTCGTTGCCATATGTTATACTCATTCCTAACCAGCATTGGAGGCTTGGTTGAGGAACCAGTATTGTGAGGATCATTGGAAGGAGTAGTCATTTTGAGTCCAAATACAATTTAATTCAAGCTTTTAAACGTTTTTATAAAGACCACAACAGACTCAATGAAAACCAAAGAAAATCTCAGGATGAATGACCAGAAAACACAAAAATTCAATCTCTATAACCGTTTCTTGCAAAACACAAAATGCTAATTCAATCAAACTTGGATCTTGAATAGCAGTTTCAATGATCAATTATTAGATCGATCAATGATTAACCTGCTCTGATACCATTTGTCAGGATCAGTGATCACAAGTTTGATGTAATAGCGTAACGCAGCGGAATAAGAACAAGAATTAGACAAATTGTAGCAAGAATTTGATACTCGTATGCATTAAGAACAAATACGGTTATAAGAGAGTATATTTCTGTAACAAGGAATGTTTCAATATATCGAATATTTCTGATCAAATCATTCATTTATTACAATAGGTTGACACTCCTTATATAGAGTGCAATCGCTGCTGTTATCACGGAAAGTGACAACTGGCAGATCTATTACAAAAATAACTAACTCTTAACAAACTACTGAAATGTTCACAACTACTGAGAACATATCAGAGTGTTAAGTACAAAATAAGAAACTACTGATAAGAAACTACTGAAACTACAACGACTGAAGAACAAGCTCTTCAGTCGTTTTACAAAACTACTGATAAATATAAAACTACTGATGAGCACAACAACTGAAGAAGTATTCTTCAGCTGTTGTGTCAAACTACTGAAAAGATAAAACATAAACTACTGAAAGGTAAACCGTCACAACTACTGAAGAAGACCTCTTCAGCTGTTTGACAACGTCTGATACTTGGTCTTCAGCACTTGTGTCTTCAGACTTTGTCTTCAGCACTTGTGTCTTCAGACTTTGTCTTCAGCACTTGTGTCTTCAGACTTTGTCTTCAGCACTTGTTCTTCAGACTTTGTCTTCAGCACTTGTCTTCAGACTTTGTCTTCAGCACTTGTCTTCAGACTTTGTCTTCAGCACTTGTCTTCAGACTTTGTATCAGCTATTGTCTTCAGCTGTTGTGGTCTTCAGTATTTTTGTGACTTCTGTGGGACTTCAAGGTTTTTCTGATCCGGCTCATTGGTTCTTTTGGTCCACATAATTTTTAGTTTTGAATCGACTAACATTGTTGTTGCCGTAAGCTTCAATCGTGTTCTCATTTTTGCCTTTGAGCATATCCTATTTTGTTGAGATTTCTAGTGCAATTGATTGATGAGTATGCCTTTGGTTGTGCAAATGAACTTGATCTTCATTTTTAAATTCTATTCCATTATCATTCTGTTTTGACTTGCTTATTATCATTGTTGTCATTTAGTGAGAAAATCTTTTATTAACTAGGAACTCTCGTTTTTTTTTAATGAAGTAAAAATAAGACCCCATGTGAATATTGAAAAGTCCATCATGATCACCACACAATTTCTTTCCATTCATTCTATAACCTAAGTTGGTCCAAATTATCATATGAAGTAGCTTCAAAGGACAAAAATTATGCTCACAAGCTTTTGATTTTGTGGGAAAACTTATGCTGTTTTCCTAGGACAGCATAATAGTGGGCAATGAATGAAAAAATTTGGTAAACAATTCTGGTTTCCTTTGACCAATGTATTCATGTTTTAAAGATTGGTATGTCCCATACGTCTATGCCAAAGTTGTGAGCATCAAATGATGCCTTTGACAAAAGACATGATTCTTTTTTAGGTAGAACATAATTAAGGTTTAAGACATATGTATTATTCTTCATTAGGGTTCTCTAGACAACCTATTCTTTAGGAATTTGAAATCCTGGTTTCAGAATATAGCAATGTGTGTTAGTGAAGTGAGTGGAATATTTCTTGTCACTGGCCTGTGACATGCTAAGAAGATTGAAGTTTAGTTGCTCGTAGTAGTTCACTTTATCAAAGCTTGGTAGCCCATTTGTCACACATCTTTCACCCGTAATTCAGTCACCTTGTGAATCTCCACCAAATGTCATAGTAGTTCCTTAGATATGCTTGAAGTCATGGAGGGAAATGTCTCTTGTTGTGTGTCAGGGGCATCCACTATCCACATACCATTAGTTATTGCACATGTATGGATGACCCTACAAGCAAAAAAGAACTAATTAGAATATCGAACCCAATCCATGATGGTCTTGGGTTTCTTGTTCCTATCCATGACTGTAACTTCTTGAACTCTATTCTAGGTTCTGGATTAGATGATGAAGCTTCGATAGATTGATATTGGTGCCATTCTGATTTAATTTGATCAAATTCAACTGAAGAGTCAAAAGAGAAGTCAAATCTTTTGTCCTTGTTTCTATAGAAAAATTGGACATTTTTTTTATTTTCAGAAATTATTTTTGGTTTATCTCTTGGATGTAAATCATGCGATTGTTTCATATTTTGGTTAATATTTCTTTTGGCACTCTTTAACTACCTTTCATCATGGAAGTCATCATCAGAAGTTAAAACCCTAGATTGTTTGTCATATGATAGACTTTTAATATAAGGCTTGATAGTTGAAATTGATGAGATGGGCTTGTTTTGTGAAATTCTCATTTCTTTTTGTTTGAAGAAACAATCAGATGTATCATGATTTGTTATATCACATACTGAACAATATTTGTTGAAATAATAGTTTTTGGTTGAGTGATTGTTCATGTCACTAATTGAGCAATATTGATTGAAATAACACTTATCTTGTTCATACATTATGTTCCTTGTTTATGTTCTTAATGCAAAAGTCTTTCATTTCTTACACATGTGTAATGTAATTATTCAATGAAATATGATATGCGTTTGATGTTTATTTATCTTTAATTATTTCATAGTATTATTGTGTTAAGTATAAGTCATATGTATGAACTTCATATATAGGTTTCAGATTGTTGTACACAATTCTAAGTCAATAATGATTGGGAAATGTGTTCAACTTAGTAGGGTGATTATTTATGCTAATGGACCATACTTCTGGACCATACACATGAATGAATCATACTAATGAACCAGTTGCATGACTGAACCAGGAGACTGGATCAGTTGAATGATTGAGGCTTAAGAATGACTCAGTCGCACGACTGAATCTTCAGTCGTGCGTATGACTC